>CM017914.1:675435-737935 GCA_008369825.1 Triplophysa tibetana | reverse complement strand
TCAAAGATGATAAGCAGTCAAAAGAATCCATATTTATTTGATTGATGTGTAGCCGTATGGACATTTTCTTCTGGATATGTATAGAAATGTTAAGAAAAGCATGTGGTAAAACGCTATGCGACTGCATTCACTCTTAAAAGCGAGAAAGCCGAAGCTCCAGCTTGAAAATAAACAACAAACTGTAAAAGGGCTGAATACTGGGTTAAAGAAAATCAGGCTTTGATCACGAGCGTGGAGAATCCCGTCCACAGGATTTGCCTTTTGCATGCATTTCTCACTTGATAACATTCATGTAGTTAGATGAAGAGTTCTACGAGTATTAGTCTTTTAGGGAACAAACAATGTGCCTCGCTCTTCAGTAGAGTTTTACTGTCAGCAGTGGAATAATAAATGGTGTTATAATGATTTACGGCTAAAAATGTTATTATATACCTAAAGTGACAGATCACAGGTAGATCACATGTGATAATCTGTAGAAATACAAGCCCAATGTGACGACTAATGCCATTGGTATGAAAGACTTGAGGGTCTCGGGGCACAAAACTGGCACCTGACAACATCTTTCTACTCATTATGGCAATCATTCAGAACTCAACAGTGTGATCTCTTGTACAGAGTTACAATTTAAATTAATTGGACATGAAAAAGATGAATATTTGAGAAAAATAGTGAAAATTTTTGAAATTTAAGAACAGGTCATTGAGGTATTTATCCTTCTTGACATCATGTGGCTTTGCTCCATTTGGAAGTCCGGGCTAAATAAGAACAGTCTGGAAAATGGTCCTTAAAATAAAGCTAATTTATCAAAGATTTTATAAATGTATAAATTAAATCCTGATTTCTATAGGTGACTCTTCATACTTAGATTTTAAAGATTGTATTATCTTTATCATTCTTTGCTCTTAAAATATGGAATTCCGAAACATACATACACCTGACGAAAAGTTCTGTCTTGTTGTAGTGTAAAAGAGTTTCTTGGACTATTAAAAGGTTGTTATTTTAATAACCTGTAAATAAATATTTCTTTGTGGAACCAAAAATGATGCATTCAGTCTTAAAAAAGGTTCTATAAAAGGTTCTTGGCGGCAATGCCATAGAACGATTTCGGTGTCCCAAAGAGGTATTAACTTAAGTTTTTATAAGAAACATTTCTGACCCTTTTTCTGATACAAATACATTTTTGAGAAACAGAAGTAGTGTTGGGATGTTAAAGGAAAATAAAAAATCTAAATTCTTTTATTATTTACTATTCCTCGAGTTGTTCCAAATCTATATACATTTCTTTGTTCTGTTGAATACAAAAGAGGATATTTGGAAGAATGTAGTAAAGTAAACCATTCTTGGCCACTATTGATGACCATAGTTGGAAAAAATGACAAATAGTTTAGTCAACTTAAAATGATAAGTCCACGCAATTTATAAAAATAAGTCATCTGCTGTCGCAACATAATCAAGTTTACCTAATAAACAACATAACAAAACAATAAACGTATTTGTCTTTTACTCCAATTGTACGTGTTTTCTGCCTCAGATAGACCAAAACATTGAACACATACCTGTTTACACAGTTTGTGTTGAGGTCATTTATTCAGGTCGTGTCGTTGTGTCATGCACTTCCACCTCAACATTAAACACACAAACCTACACCATGATAACAATCAAAAACCATCATTCATTAAAAACTTTAAACACAACAGATAACTGACAGTAACAACAATTAAAGCATAAATGAATCCAGCAAGAACTGAAAGACTCATCTTTAAAAGAAAAACACAGAATTGAATATGCTGCAAAGCATCTTGGGAACTTTCAAAGTCTTGCAACATTGTTTGCTCGGATTACACTGTTCACTTGAGAATCTAATTCAGTCAACAAGATCATCTTTGTTAGAGGCAAATTTTGTTTAGTATATGCAAAACAATGATTTGACTCCTTCAGCTAAAAATGTTGAAGTTACTTTATTATCTTTGTAGGGAGAAGTTGGATTTTTTACAGTGTAGTCAAGAGTGCCCCAGAGCTGTTCGCTGTCCTACATTCTTCAAAGTATCTTCTTTTGTGTTCAACAGAACAAAGAAATGTTTTCAGTTTTAGAATAATGTGAGGGTGAGTCCATAATGACAGAATCTTCATTTTTGGGTGAACTGTCCCTTTAAGAGTTCTTTCTGGAACCTTACCGCCAAAACTGCCTCTTATGGTATTAAAGAACCTTTTGAACAATATTTTCTTAAACGTGTTGATGTTTAAAACATCTGTTGGTGTAAACAGCCATAAATCAAACTGAAATGTCAAATGTGTGATAAACAATACAGCATATAAATGTCTTTTAGTATAACTTCCTAAAATGCAAGTGTGATTCTTCAATGCTTTAAAACTCATGAATTCAATTCTCTTTCTCCGGTTGTTTGGTACCAGACATCAAAACGCCTCTGACTAGACGGCACATGAACTACATAGTATTTGAGAATGAATGATGTACTGCACTGTACAGGTACACGCCGGAGCTTTGATGAACACAAGCAGAACCACCCAACCCTCCGTGATGGACGTATGTGTCATATTAGCGTTTTCCGGAGACGCAGGATCTAGAGAGTGCTTGCATCTGCTATTCTCCCGTTTGCTCCGGCTGCGGCGTGAGATGGAATAAACACACGTGCACGCACGGCAGAGCGACGCTGTCACCAAGCTTATCTCATCGTGATTAGATTACTGCAGTGGCCTCCTTGCTGACTGGCCAGCTGAAAGCAGCCACCTATGACAGCCGCCCGCAAGCACACCTCTCTGTTCTCATCACTGTTTTGCATGCTGGCTGTCTATCTCAGATCACATGGATAGATACGGTCGTGTCACGCGCACATGCAGAAGATGGACGTGATGCGTACACGCAAACTATTGGGAATGTTTGTGGTGATGACCGTTACCTGCTTGTGGTCTTGGATGTAGGCGTCTGCTGCGTTTCTTTTGTCTAAAACACACACGGCCTCTTGTCTGGCTATCATTAAAGCTTTCTGTAGCGCCGTGTATTCTTGTGCTAACACCAGGTTGTCTTGAAGTCCCTTTTGTAGATGTGCCTGGAACAGAACATATGATATTATTATATACATTAAAGCAGTGGTTCTCAAACTGGGGGCCTGAAGATGGTTCTGGGGGGCCACAGATTTTGTGGCATTTTATGAAATATAGAAATTCTTCATAGATTTTATGCAATCATATACATAAAAAAATAAAACCAAAAGAATTTATCTTCCAGCATGTGTCACTGAATATGATTTTGGTTTAATAAAAATTCTACGTTTAAGATTAGAAGTCTTTATTTAAGCAATGCATTCTACACAAAGGGGGCCTACAACAAAAAAGTTTGAGAACCACTGCATTAAAGTCCCAGTGAAATTAAAAACTACACTGCCTATATATTCATGAAATATTGAAGCTCTGTATGTTTTCACTCCTTAAATGTTGCAAAGAAAAACAAGTTCAGATTCACTTTGAAGCAATACAACACATGTATTTAGAAAACGTAAAAAAAAAATGTATGTGATAATTTTCTCACAGTTGTCATGTGTCTTGTCATGCTGTCAAGTCTTTCACAATAATGTCGGATGACTTCATCAGATTCAAAATTCAACCTATTCTGCATATTCTTCTGGTACCAATATGTACTTTGAGGTAATAATGCGCACTCTTTATGTGCAATTGTCTTTTTTAAAAGAGTCCAGCCCAGCTTTTGTGCCGTCTTTCTGAAGTCTAGATCCTCACCAGGTTTGTGTTTATTTCTCAACACACACGTAAAACATTCTCTCATCACCCTAAACGCAATAACTCCAGTAATCGTACAACACTTGAGCAAGAATGTAAACAAATTACAATAAACAACTGCCTCCCATCATCTGCCCAAACCTCCGTCACCATCCGATGCAAACCGAGAGAGAGGAGAGAGCGAGCTACGGAAGCAAGGTGGAGAGAGAGACAAGGTTCTCTGTTCTACCTGGGAATGAGGAATAATGAAGTGTGTCTGGGCAGTAAAAGGACCCGACGCTAAACTGATGAGTTGAACCCAGCGCTGAGAGTGCCACTAAACATGACAAATGCAAGCTATTGATTTAAAGCTTAATTACTGCGTGCAGTGCTGACAAAACCCGTATGATGCACCTCTGGAGTGTAAATTGGACCAAATTACACTCCACTGGCCGTAAGAAACTGATGGTGTCTGCACTTTGCATCCTACCGCTTCTCCGCCCGCTGAACGTGTGACTTCATCAAGTAAACAAGCTACATGAGAATATGATGAGGGGATAAAACCTCTGCGAGGAGTGTGTACGCGAGTTATGTTGAAGGTGTCTTGGGTAATAGTGTAAGTAATTGTTTACCAAAGTCGGTATTGTCGTGAGGTTATGTAGCCGGAGCAGGGTGTGCAAAGCAAGGTTGTTTTAGTTGACTAAAATTACAATTTTGAAAGCATTTTTGTTCATCAAAATAAAATTAAATATTGACCTATTAATGAAATTTTTAATACAATTAAATCAATTGGAAACATTAAAATTATGATACTAAACAAGACAAAAATGAATTCATCATTCAAAATAACAATTAAATAATAGAATGACAAAAGCATTGCGAAAGATTTAACTCAAATTAACATACAAATCTAAAAATATCAGTCAAGAGTCAAAAAGGTCAAGGCCATTTAAAGAGTAAGAACAACAAAAAATGAGAAATATATATTCGATAAAAACAATCCCAAGTTTTGTCCACCAATCTTGAACGTTCTCAAAAGGACACGCGGTTCCCCGTTACGCATCAGCGTTCAGGTAAATCTGCATTAACACCTCATGACCGCATCGCCCTAAACCGCCTCGGGTCAATCGGCCTCGTCCCCGCACATCTCTCTTTGTCGACGGTGTTAAAAGACGAAAGATTTCCATTGGGCGATGAATCTCGCTAGCGCTTTATTGTTTCCAGTAAGAAGTCTAAAGAGACTCTCTGCTCTGTTGCCCTGCAGCAAGTTAATGGCAGACTGCCTCTATGAGGGAGGACTTTTAATTCGGCTCCTGTCTCGCACCAACAACTTGTTTGGAGTTTGCTGCTCCTGCGCGCATGGCGGATTAAGCCCCATTGCCTTTTCTTGTTTTGAACTAATGCATTCTTGATCACCGTTTAATGAAACTATATACCACATGGCGATTTCACATTAGATAAGCCATGTGAGACTTTCATCAGGCGCAGGGCTCTGACTGAGGCCATAATCCCGAATCTCGACTCCCCAATAAATAGCTTTTTCCTTGGGAAAATGAAGCGATAATACGTGGGTTTCATGCAAAACATAACATATTATCTCTGACGGGAAATTACAAGAGCTTTCGTGGAATGATTGGAGAAATAAGTGTAGAGGTGTGATATTTCAGGAACAGGTGAATCGTGATGGGACCTGATGCTGTGGTCTACATCTAAACCTTCGATATGTTTAGCAAACTTATTTCCATTATAACTCTAAATACTGATCTTCAACTATAGTTTCATGTGTAAGTAAGAAGTGCTTTTTAACCTCCATGTCCTTCATGACGGCCCGGCGCTGAGCAAACAGAACCGAGTGAACCTGCATGCGTCGACACTTCCTCTCTTCACAGGAAGTCACGTCTTTGCGTAAGTTACTCATCACCACCGTGGCTGTCCCATGTTTGAATGCTGCGGTATCTAACAGACTCCTGAACAAGACACAAAAACACACGTATGTACATCACATTTTCTAGCAAGCACTGTTCTATGTTGTTTATAATGATGTCGGGTTAGTAATGTATAGTCTTACTTCAGCTCCTCTATGATGTCTGGCACAGCGCTGGTGGTTTTCTCCATCGTGTCTGAAGCTTTCCTTAAACCTTCAGACTTCAAACGAAGCTCCTTGATCCTGTTTGACATCTTCTCAGACCTCAGGAACACCACATGAAAACTTTCCTAGTGTAACAAACATCATAACATCACTCGAACCTGCTGTAATGACAACACGTTATGTGTAGAAACATAATGATTTTATTAATGCATTTTGCAGACGTTTTTATCCAAAGCAATTTTTGAAGATGTAAAATACCATGCAAAAGATCAAGACCTTTAAATGTGGATCTTTACTGAATAAATACCTTAATGCAGAAACAAACAAATGGTGTCAATCACGCAAAGAAATGAACTGTCACTCCTGTTAGTTTTACTAAACCCATCCTTGTTCATAGTACATAAAGAAAGCAAGTAACTGAATTCACAGAAGTGTTATTTATACTAAAAATGGAGTTCTGTCAGCTTTACTTAACAAGTGTTTGACTGGTCGACTTAACATTGTTGAGTAAAACGCAAAACCCTATAATATTGGACCTATTGTTGAGTTTACTTAATACAAACAAGTTAATTCAACATGACCAGTTGAGGGGGATTTTCACTTCCCAGCATGCTTTGCGGAAGACTGCATTTAGGCTTTACATTTCGAAATTTAGTGTTATCAAAAGTGTTTTCCAATAAAGACTTTTTTGTAATGTTCATTTATCTTTGAGGTTTACAAAAGTTTGTTGTATTTTTGAGTTTTAGGGTCCCCATTGTTTAGAAGAGTGGTACATGTGCTTAGAGTGTGAGAGGTTCATTCATGCACCCCCATGATGTCTATTGCATCATTCAATGAGCTTTAACTGTGGTAATGCCAGTAATGAGATGCCTCTCGTCTGATTTGCTCATCGTGTTTTGACTTGAAGACAGTACGTCTCTATATAATTCATGTATGACAACAAAAAGTACTATTGAGAAGGATAAATATTGAGTTTAATTAACTTAAAATGACTGGTACAAATGGAATGGTTTGGATTACTCAAAAAAGTTTAGTTAAATTTATTTTGTTCATACAACTTAAGTTTTATTTGTTCAATTTACTTAATATTGTTGCGTGGAACCACTTGACGCAGCGTTTTGTAAGTAAATTCAACAAATCACATTTTGTGTGCACTAAATTATTTGTTGGATTTACATAAAAAAGCGGTTCCATGCAAATATGTTGAGTAGATTCTTCAGTTAACAATTTATAAAAGTAATTAATTAATAAAAAAAACAAAATAAATTAATTAACTTCTTTTATATTAAATACTGAATAAACTCAACAATAGGTCCAATATTATAGGGTTTTGCATTTTACTCAACAATGTTATGTTGACCAGTCAAACACTTGTTAAGTGAAGCAGACAGCACTACATATTTGTATAAATAAGATAGTGAACGTCTGTTAATGTAGTAACTTGTGTTCTTATGTACTGTGAACATGGATGGGTTTAGTAGAACTAACAACGGCACTGGTTCAAATGATATGATTGTAATTTAAATTAAATGTTTACCTTCACAGATTTCAGACGTGTCTGGTGTTCCCCCTTCTTCTTTTCAAACTCATCTGAGAGGTGTTCATGTGCGGCGTGCACATCACATAGTTCTGCTTTTAGGCTTTCAATCGTCTGAAAAAAAATGTAGAAAAAACAACATAAAGAAATCATGCATGATTTATAAATATAAACATCAGTCCATGTTCACTGTACCTGAACAATCACTTAGATGAATCTTAAAGTCAACATAGTGTCAAAATGTACCCTCTTTGCTGTTTTTATAAATTACTTATTTGTTTACATTTTGTCATTTACTAGACTTTAAACTCATTAGTGTTTTCAAAAGTATAGAAATGTCATTTCAAATAAACTTCAGTAATATGTCAGGTTAAAGGAACCATCATTGACCTGTGGTTTCTCTGTGTAGTTCTGTCTCAGTTTCTCCATCTTTGCCTCCAGCTGAGCGGTTGTAGATGAAGCGTCTTCAAACTTCTTGTGTAGCTCGATGTTCACTCGCTCACATTGTGTTTGTTCACAACTCAATTCTGCTGCGACAGTGACAATATCTCCCTTACAGACCATACAAACACACCAAGTTCACAAATCATCCTGAGCCATCAATTATTCACCTGTTTAATAATGTTCTTCATTAGGGATGTTTGATTTCACCTTGAGAATGTGGAAAGTCTTCATTTCATACGCTATCTGTATCTTCATCACTTCTGTTTGTTTCTAACCCATGAAAAGAGAAAACATTACAATAAAATCATCACAATGGATCAGATTATAAAACATCCCATAAAATCACAGATGAGATCTCTTTATTGTCAGTTACACTCTTGAAAAAGGTGCTTCAATAGGTTCTTTGATGCCCTAGAAGAACATTTAACATCTGAAGAACCTTTCTGTTTCAAAATAGGTTCTTTGTGGCAACAAAAGGTTCTTATGATGATAAAAGTGAGAAAGAGATTTGGCTGAATGGTTTGTGGAACCAAAAATGGTTCTTCTATGTTTGAAGTTGATACTAAAATAAAAACACAATTAATCAAATTTCTGAGCATTGAACAAAAATTTGAAAAGTGATGTCACTATTTCATCCAGTAAGATTCCTAAATAATTGTAATAATCTTCACCCTGTTCCCGAGCTCGTCCAGATACGTCAGTCGCTCCAGGTGGTCCAGCTCAGTTTTGGTGCACGCGTGGTCCTCAGACACCCGCTCCAGTTGGTCTTCGGCCTGTTTTCTCTGCTCCTCGTTCATGTTGATCTTCAGCATCAAGCGTTTCCGGTCTTTCTGCAGCTGTCTCGCAGCGTGTTCACTGGAACGACAGCGCCACAGTTAAACAACATCATAAAACACGGCATCTCTGGAGACGGCCACAACACAATGTGCCGAGAGCTGACTGCTCAAAAAGATGCTTGCGCAGCATTCAGCATAATTCAAAAGTGAATAGAGAATGGTGCTTCCTCAAGACTCAAGTGCTCAAACTGCTCCATCTTCAGTAAATCATTTGTGGGTCGATTTTAAAAGAATGATCCGTTTGCAACTTTGTCAACATGATATTTGGTTATTGGTTCATTACAGAATCTGACCAATGGTGGACTACACATTTTTTTTCAGCCATACTTTGTCCTTTACTCCAACATCTGTTTACAGTAGTGACCACATTTAACATAAACAAAACAAACTCAAAACGATTTAAAGGGCGCTATTCAATGCTATATTAGTTGATGCCGTGGTGCTGCTTCACAGCGTTTTAATTTTGGTGGCGATGCCGCACACACCTTCACATTTTTAATGAAGTGGAATAACAGTTGTTGCGTGATTTCATGACATGATCTGCAGAACACACATTCTGTGTTGATAATTAAAGAATCCAGCGCTCACACAACAGACCAATGAACCACAAGACATTTCCAGCTCATTTCTCCGTGTTGTCATTTCTGTTTCGACCGCCCACATGGAATCAAATCCTAAACTGTCCTATATAGGTAAAAACATTTACAAGGTCTAGATTCTTACATTATTGTAATGCAGCATGTTTCAGAGGAAAATGAAAAATCATGAGATGACTAAGATTATTTTTTGGAATAACGTGCACCGTGAACCGTTCATAATAGAATCAGGAATCTAAAGGGTTAAAGGGATAGTTTCCCCAAAAATGAAAATTCTGTCATTATTATATTACCTTATTGTCATTTCAGACGTGTACAACTTTTTTCTTCTGCAGAACACAAAATAAGATATTTTGAAGAACAACAGTACCCATCGACTTGCATCGGTTTTGTGTCAATACAACTGAAGTCGACATATACCGCACACATTCTTCTAAATATCTTGTTTTGTGATCTGCAGAAAAAGTCATATTTGGTACATGACAAATGATTTTCCATTTTGGGTGAGCTTTCCTTTTAAAACCCATTTATATGCATTCTGTTTTGGTGAGATTTGTGTATGGCAACCAATTCTTGTCTGCTAGCCTCTTTAAAGGAGAAGTTCACTTTCAAAATAAATGTTTATTATCATTTACTCACGCCCATGTCATCCTAGTGCATTTGTTTCTTTAGTTGAAGAGAAATGAAGGTTTTTGATGAAAACATTCCAGGATTTTTCCCCATATAGTGACTTCAATGGACTCCAAATGGTTAGAGGGGGAAAATGACAGTTTCAGTGCAGCTTCAAAGGACTTTAAACCGTATCAGACCATGAGTTAAGGTCTGAAACGATTGGTCATGTAAAAAAAACTGTATTTGCTTTATAAACACAAATGCTCCTCTTGCTCTGTTCTATGATGAGTGTTCATGACTTCACGTAATACGTAATAACGTTGAAAACTATCACGTTCAACTTGTAAACACTGACTCTGTTCTTCAAGCGTGACCTTTTCAACCCAATTACGTATTACATAAAGTCATGAATGAACATCACAGAACACAACATTTGTGTTTATAAAGCAAATACATTTTTTTACATGACCAATCATTTCGTTAGACAAGATCTTTATTCATGGTCTGGTGTGGTTTAAAGTCCTTTGAAGCTTCACTGAAACTGTCATTTTCACCTTCAAGAGTTTAGAGTCCAGTGTCACTATATGGAGAAAAATGTCTTCATCAAAAAAATGTCTTCATCAAAAAACGTAATTTCTTTTCCACTAAAGAAACGAACACATAATCATCTTGGAGTACATGGGGATGAGGAAATGATCATCAACATTTATTTTTTTAAGTTTTTACAGTTTGATTCTGTTAGTAAACATTTCAAAGGTTAAAATCTAAGCTTTTACAGAAGGTCTCTATTCAACTCTTAATCCATTAATGTAGGTTTCCTGTAGCTCAGTGGTATCATCATAGCGCCAGCAACGCCAAGGTCATGGGTTTGATCCCAGGGGATTGCACATTGTCAGAAACAAATGTAAAATACAGTGCAATGTAAGTTGCTTTGGAGAAAAGCGTCTACCAAATGCATAAATGTAAATACACCACGTCTACTTTGTGTCAAAGTCTATCTCATGGACGCTCTGTGTCTGTTTGGATTTTTAAAGCGTGAGACGCCACTGCTGACAATTCATTACATGTCAAAGTGAAATGCAGATGTGAATATTGTGATGCAAACCTTTGGCGAATCTTTTTCTTGTAATCTTCGATTTCCAGTGTGCGATCTTCCTTTTCAGCTCTCAGGGCCAATAAATCTCGTCTCTTTTGACTCAAGAGTGCATCCCATTCACAGACCTTCTCGTCACCTTCACCTTTCTGATGAATGAGAAAGAGATGCATCTTTTTTACATTTATTTACAATCTGTGCGCTAGTATGAAAATCAAGATTTTATGTTCTCATGTTATACCGTTGTTCTTTATTAATGTGCACAAAACGCATAGGCCACAACAGACCATTTGTAGGAAATATTCCCCCCGTGTTTGGTTATATTTACTGTACTGTATGTGACACATCCCATTTCAATACTCTGATGTGAATCATTTTTTTTAAAACATTTGCTACACTTTGTACAGACTCAACCCTGACATAGCGCCACCTATGGTTAACAAAGCTCTCTTCTAAATCTCAAAAGTTTTCACACTTTTCAAACGCAGAAAAGAAGCTGCAAAAGAAACAGAGAAATACAAATTTAAAGAGGAATAAACAAACAGCTCAGGAGACGGCTGAGCGCTCCGCAGCTCGTTCGCTCAAGCGTACCTGTAATTGTGAAATCAGGGCTTAGACAAAATGGAGGCTCTACAAGAACAAACACGGCAGATCGGTGCAAGGAATCGTGGGGCTTTCCTGCCCTCCAGAGGACACGAGGGTTGACATCTCCAGCACATCATTTCACCTCTCAACATCACGTTCTCTCACATATCTAATTCTCTAATGTGCTTATGCAATACTTACGGTGGTTTGTATTTGGTTCTGAAGTTGTAATAGTTGCTTCTTTGTTTTGGTGAATATCTCTTCTTCATCCTCTAATTTTTCTTTTAACGTCATGGCCTAGAAAGGATGGAGAGTGATGTCCATAAGAAGCTATTAAAAGATCATCGTGTTCCTGTGAATGTTCTACCAACAAGCTTATAACAGATATGACATATTGATATTGATGTTGTTCTTAAAGCTGTAGTGTCTGGTGAATGTGCAGTATTGTAAAGGTGTACTGACGCCATCATTTCTGTCTGCTCGCTGCCTCTCAAACTGGCGGATCTCTTTCAGCACGGCTGTGATTTGGCTGTCTCTCAATCTTACTTTTTCTTGAGACTTTTTAATGCTTCTGTGACAAATCTCACACTGTGACTGCAGCTGGTGTATCTCACTCCTGTATGCAGAGAAAGAGAAATTGTGTCTCTCCTGTAGAACGTCTATAAACCGCTCCGTATTGCACATGGAAGGAAAGCGTTTGCCTTTATGAATACGTTTGTAAACCTCATCTTATCTTGTTAAAAGATGTAATGGTTATAGTGAGTGTCAATTACTTATGCATTTGACGGACAGTTTCATCTAAAGCAACTTGCAGTGCATCGTATAGACTACAGTTTTGACTATATAAAGTCAGAGCAAAGCTTTTGTACCTAACATAATTTAGACAAAGCTTTTACAGTTTGATTGATGATACCTCTTTAATGGAACTGCAAAGACAGCCAAAGATTAAAAATGAATAATGATAAACAAGAAGTGATGACCAGTTACAGAAAATGTGATTTTTATGTTTTATAGCTGTATAGTGTACCGTATGGTTTTAAGCTTAAAGTCCCCGTGAAATAAAAAACGGCAATTCTTAATTTTTCATGAAATATTACAGAGTTTATTGTAAATAGTTTGTCAATGTGGGTCATTGTCTTTTTCAAATTAGTTTGTCGTCATAATCTTTAGCACACTGCTAAAGTGTAAAATTCGTTTTAATTTTTCATGAAATATTACAGCTTTTATTCTAAATAGTTTGTCAATATGGGTCAATGTCTTTTTCAAATTAGTTTGCCGTCATAATCTTTAGCTAAAATCTGAAAATTCACGTTTGTCCTGTAATGACTAGCCATCTTAAATGACGGCGTGGGCGGAGCATCCGTTAACTCATCCCCTTCAACTGTCCAGTCTGCTGCCAGTTCCATTTCAAACCGGAACGGCTGTTTTTGTACATCCAATCAAATCGCAGAGAAAGACGAAGGCCACGCCCACTATTTTCCTCATCAGAAATTCCATTTTACTTGGAAATACATCCGAGTATGGAAGTAAAAGCTTCCGGTTCACGGGGACTTTAAAGCTTTATTTTAAAAGATAAACCAGTGAGTCTAAGTCTATTGTTTGTTAAAAAACATCTTTTTCTGTCTGAATAAAATAAAGTAAAGTAAAGTAAAGTAAAGTAAAGTAAAACAAAGCAAAGCAAAGGAAAGTAAAGGAAAGTAAAGGAAAGTAAAGTAAAGTAAAATAATAATAATAATAATAATAATAAAATAAAATAAACACTAAAATAGAATACAATAATACAATAAAAAATAAAAAAAATGCTAGGACTAAATAGAAATATTGAAAATCTATTGTATATTATAATTAATATCCAGCCAGACCTTTCTGCATAGCGATAGTAAAAGATGCAATTTTGTGCAAATGTGTGAGCAATAAAAAGATATAAAGGCATCAGTCAAACGATATGGATTTGTTTCTGTCTAATGCTTCAAGATAAGTGAGCATCAAAAGCATTTGGAATCGGAGGAAGGAGATAGTAGCATTTTAGTGACACCTTCTGTCAGGACCGTGTATTGAAATATAAAATGTAGATCTGATGTCAGGAATGATAACAGGTAACTCACAGTTTGTCACTCAGATGATTTTTTAATGTTTGGATGTGTTTGTTGGTGTTGTGTTTCTCTGTGTCGGCTCTGATCTGCTCCTCTTTAAACTCCAGCTGAAAATCTTCCAGCTCTTGGGAAACACCCACAAGTGTCTCGCTGGTCTGTGTTTGTAAACAGATCATCAACAGACAATGTTTATGATATCATGAATATACAGCAAGGGATGTAAAATCACCCCTTTAATTTAGGTAGAAAATTATCAAAACAATTACACACTTCAGCTTTAATTGAATGATTTCTTTTAGCTCAGATTGAAAACTCTTCCTCTTCTTCATTTGTGTTTCATTGATTTAAGGTCCACCAAACAAACACACCTGACTTTCTGTTGTTCGGATGTGCTTCATGATTTCCTCCTCCATCTGGAGTCTCTCCTCCACAAGCGGCCCGTGTTCCCTCATAAAATCAATATCCTCATTCAGACGACGGTTCAGCACCTCCACGCGGGTCAGCCTGTCTCTCACCTGCGGCTGCTGATCTCTCCTTATTTTCAGTTGCCACGTCAGCTCAGCGATGTCTGGACAGCAGGCGTCACGCTCTGACGGAGAAAATGCAAGACGGACAGACCAAAAAATAAAGGGGGGAGAAAGAACGAATATTTTTAGAAATTGGATTTATTTTTGCCACTTTTAAACTGTGTATGTTAGCTGTAACGCCATCTGTAATGTGCATTTATCCAAATATTGAGCACTGGGGGAGAAAAATGTACAGGTTTTAATCAAGAAGGATTCAAAGCAAATATTATTAACTGATATTGACACTTGATGTTAAGAAACCTGATCTGATTCCGGAGCCTACAGCCATGCTGGGAATAAAAAAATATATTGAATTTCTTTTTATAAAATTAAAAATAAAATAAATAAAATTATATAATAAAATAAATAAGTAAATATAGAAATACATACATAAAATAAATAATAAAGTAAATAAAATAGAATACAATACAATAGACTACAATAATAAAATAAAAAGTGGATATACAGCTGGGACTAAATAGAAACATAGAAAATCTATTGTATATTATAATTTATATCCAGCCTGACCTTTCTGCATTGCAATAGGAAACTCCTGCTGCTTCCAGTGAGTGAGACTTTCTTGTTTCTTTAAAAGTTTCTTCGCTTTCTCCTTCTCCTCCAGCAGGGCCTTCTCTGCATCTCTCCGGTCCAGATCAAGACGCTCGATCAAACACATCACCTCTGACAGAACATCCACAGTTTTCTTCCAACGTGTAGTCAACAGCTCATTCCCTATTCACAAAGATATAAGACATTTTTCACGCAACCCAAAACATTGCTTAAAAATGAAATTTTAAGACTCGCAAAAACACATGAAGCTGTGAATAAATCCATATTGTTGCATCTATAATGGCTACGAGATAAATGAATAAATCCGGGTTAACTTGACGAGTAGGATTTAAATCCATCATCACCTTCAGCACAAAGCCCCAAACCTTCAATACACACTTCTGCTGTGACATCCTCATCTCTTCCATCACTAGATGGTACACATCTGAAAACACAACAAATATAAACCAACACTGAAATAATTGTGATTGGCGTACAGTTATCACCTGATATCATGTTAACACTCTTGTATAATGGGCACAGACATAATGAACGCTGACCTAACTGGCCTCTTACTGGAATAATGGGCACAATGGATGAATAATTTGAAATGGGAAACCTATAATGCTTCATGGCTCACTTCCAAACGTTACTGTGGTTGTTTTCATTCTGGGTTTCATGCTGAGCATTACCACCCTAGAAGAGAAGACACATTCATTATTCAGTCATTATGTAACGTGAGAGTAGAGAACACAACATTCAACCCATAGACATGTCATCTGCCTTTGATCTGCTGGTCTTCATCTAGGGCTCAATGTGAAGATCTCGCCTCTGTGTGGTTTCAGGAGTGGGTCAGTAATGACATTTATGTGAAGGTTGTGATTGGATGTAAAGTTTTTCTTAATTAAAATCCCAATCGCTGTGGGTCTGTTTGTACAGAGTGTTCATGGTTTTACCTTCTGGCCCCAGTCTTCCAGTTTCGTCTTCAGCTTTTGGATGTGACACACCGCTTTCCTCACACATGGAGTGGGAGTGTTAACCAGAGCACAGCTGCGTCGCCTGCTGGAGCAAACTGTCTGCAACACTCCCTGCGCTGAAACATTGGTTTTACACATTTAGAATTCCATCTTGAAAGGTTTACAATAAGTAAACATGAAACAGGATCATAGGTGGTTTCACAATAGCATCGTTTGTTTTATTTTTATATTTTCATTCATTTAAAAATATATATATATTTTCTTAAATATATTTTTTTATATTGATAGGGATGTACAGTAGGGCGGGTCTTGATTTTCTGTAAATCTGTAATGGACTGGATTATCATTGACTGCTTTACATATCAGACTGGGGCCAGGTGGACATGCAGGGAACGGATTGATGCAAGAAAACTGCATATTTTCATATAAAATTATTTATTTGATGACTTTTTTTATTTAGAATAACATGAATTATTCACAAAACAACAACAAGTATTAAAAAGGTAAATGAAGAGTTTGGTTCCAAAATGAGAAACATCTTTTTTTTATGATGTTGTCATGTTTATATTGTATTTTATTATGTAAATTAAGGCTAAAATACAACACAAAACTTTTGCCCAGATTTTTAGTCAGGACTTGTCTGTGGATTTGATCTGTTAGTGTATTTCCATCTGAAACCTTCAAAACGTCTGCAAATGTTTGATGTCTGGATTTAAATCTAATCTGTTCAGATTTTAAAAGTTTTGTAGTGTTATCAGCTACTAGCTGTATTTTTTTTGTTATTATGGCTTGAATCAATACAAACAACTGCAGTTTGTTTTATAATAATTGGAATGCACAATAAAAAATTATTGCTTTTAAATAAAATTAAAATCTAATTTTAGAACCAAACTCTTCAAATAAAGGGTTAATTTGAATTCTATGTTGACTTTTAAATGAAAACCCTGAATATAAATGCTTAAATAATAATTTACTGTGACACCATCAAAATTATGGTTTTAGTATTTAAGTACTTAATGAATGAATACTCATTTAAATTGTGTGTGAACAGTTTAGCAAAGTCTTTGCCTCTAATGTAAGCGATATTGTATTTACCTTGTAAGAGTTCTCCCTCACTTGAAGGAAGTTTGAGCATCTTTATGTCAGTCATCCCTCAATATCTGCACGTCACATTGTGAAACATTAATCAATGACTGTCAATCAATCAATATTTAGTCACTAATATACAGTTTGTTGATCTGAACACAAATGTATTTAAAAAAACGTTTTTATTTATTTCATTCGGATTGGCTTCATGCATGTGTGACATGTCTTAAATAAAACTATTGAAGTGCTGTGTTATCATGAGTTAATCAGTAATGAAAGCGAGGTTACACAGGGTAACTTACAACAACAAAACAACGGGTTTGAAGTCCTTCAGTCTGTCAGTACTCACGTATTCGCTGCTAAAGCGCAGAAAGTTGAGCCATCAAAGTCATTTAATTATTTATGAGGCAACAAGAGCGATGTGGTAAACTTTAACACATTTACTCTGGTATTACGTGACGCGACGTGTCTCATACTTCAGTTTCCACCCCGCACAGTTTGTGCACGCGCGCGGTTGCTAAGCAACAGGAAAGGCCTTCATTCACCACAGAGAACTGAGAGCGCGAGAGAAGAAAAGTCTTTTCAGGGTCGCAAAGTGGTGAATAAAATCACGTATTAACCTTCCGCCGGGTCAGGGCCGGGCTTTAGGACTGCACCAGAGAAATGAGCAATAAACACACGACAAAGCCAACAAAATATTTGTATATTTATAGTTTGCATTTTTGTAAATCTCTATCATTACAAGTCTTGAGAAAATGGTGTGTTGTAGGCTATCGTTTTCATTTAACACGTTATCTGATAAATAAATGAAATACAAATCAATTATTCATATTTTAATTTCTCTACGTATTTGTATGTACTGTATGTATATACTATTCTCTAACATTTAAAGGAAAATGTCACATTTATTTGTCTATGAGCGTCGTGGCCGGGTTCGGCGGAGAGATCCCGCATGACGTCATCGCCCGAGGAGCATTACGTCACATCAAAGCAAATGTACGCCGGAGATCAGAAGACTCCGCGCTGCTCCCCGCGGATGATTTAGGAAAGCGTGAATTTGCGCTTAAACTCTCGTCGATGTGATGCATCGATGTGTCGCAGATGTTCTTCATTGAAAGCGGAGGGTTTGGATTTAAAGCCGTTTCTGCGATGACACGCGTTTGGTGAGTAGCAAGTGCACAGAGACCCAGACGCCTCTAATAGAGCTTCATTGTCGATGCTCCACAGTCGACTTTACTATTAAATGCATGATGCTGATTGAGAAAGTGTGACGTATATCGTAAGCATATGAAAGATAGTGGCTTAAATCATCGTGTTCGAGCGCAAAAGTGTGATGGGCCATTAACCCTTTTTTAATTGAATTAAATTCTGCTTATCATCGCTTGCATATGTATGTTTGTGCCAATGCAATTTCGTATGCATGTGTGTTGGTTTACAATGTCTGTGTATTGTCAGGCTTAAAATCCTCATTGCACAAGCATGCAATGATGTCATATTTTGATTTCCTGTATTATTTTAATGGAGCGTCAGAAAGAATAGAATTATAACGAGAGGTGATCATACTACATGTGAGCATATTAAAGTGCATCATCTTAAGTCAATGCTGGTAAAGACGAGACACTTTGACCGGTCATGAAGCTCAATAATGCTAAATTAACCCTCATGTAATGTTTCTTTACAGTGAAGTCAAGAGAAATAGTGTCTGGTGATCCAGCATAAGTAAAAGACAGAAGGAATGGGCTGTACGTCTTTACCCAGAGTCCTTTGAGGCGTCACGGTGATCATGCTCAGAGTAGCATCCGGCTTTTAAATGAGTGAATGTGACTGATGTAGAAAGTCTTTGAGTGATTGTTGCGTCTGGGCCGTACGGAGTTCTCACAGGATGTTTTTAAGACCTTTATGTGCGTTACATAATATATAATAATCTCAAAAAGTCTGAATATTAAAGAACTTATAACACAACCATGACCAAACTATACACCAAATCTTTCTGAATGCTAAACAACACCAAATATAATGCTGCTCTTGTGTTGTGTTGCATTTTGTTTCTAAGGTTGTGAAAGATGTCCATTTTATCATCCGCACACTTCTACCTGTTCCTGGCTCATGACCAGTTTGAGATTCACAATACACGTTTGCTGGTGATGTGTGTACGTTCATGTCTAACTCTGCGCTTCATAAATCTTACATGTTTTGCATTGATATCTGCGTCCTCTGGGATGTAGTCGTGGCATTTCTCAAACAGATGCATTTCGTGGTTTTGGAGAAATGTGGAGGCATTAGCAGTCATGTACTCCCACAGACAGTATGAGCCAAGTGATCCGCTGCTAATTACTCAGAGTCACTCCGAACAGCTGCTTTACGTGGGACTCACTTGACTTTCCTCCGGTCAGATCTGTAAATATTCCGCAGTCACTCACCGGCTTACAGGGGTTTATCAAAGGAGCAGAATCCAAAAGTATCATTTCTTGTTCTTGGTGTACTAAATAAATCACACAAAGGCGGTGACAAGAAGGGAGTTGGGCTCAAAACGCCTGGATGGCACCTAGTGTCCAAAAGGATATTTATAGGCCTGGAGATCCCAGAGCCGAGAGAGAGAGAGAGAGAATGCAGAAGAAAGGCTGTGTGAAATATAGCATCTCAATGGAAGTGTCCCATTAGAGAGCTTGAATTACAGTCTTCTCTAGTAACCCGTTCTAGCGTGTCCTCATCATTTTGCCTCATAATTTCACACCGAGTGTCTTAAACACCGAAAATAAGGTCCACAGACCCCTTCGTAAAGGACCAGACCGCCCAGCGGAGGGCCGGGAGACGGTACAAACTTGCAACCGGAGCTAAGCGAGCCGTCTAAGCCCGACAGGAATGCGAGTCTCTTATTGGAAGTTAAAGATAGAGGCGACACATGCTGGATCCTGACGGCTTCTCCTTTCAGTGGGTTGCCAAGAATTCTATGAGCTGCTTTTGTTGTGAAGCCGGTCCTGACGAAGAACATTATTAGACCCGTTTCGGTGTTTGTGGAAACAGGATCATGGTGCTGTCTGAAGGGTATCTGGTTTGAAACTTCTTGTTTGCGTGTGCTCTCATTTATGCTGTAGCTTTATAATACTTAATGTTTCTTTTAATGCAGAGTGAGTTTGGTTGTACACAAAACCTTCTGTGATGGACGCAGTTTTTAAGTAGTGAATCATAACACATGATCAGACTCTACGGCAGCTTCGAGTAGGGTCACATTAGTGATGTATTCAATTATGCAGTGCATTCTGGGTATTCGTCACATGTGTGGTGTTTGTCCCTGTGTTGTTATGGTGACACGGTATATTTTCTTATTACTGCAGCCGCCGGGAACTCTGGGATTGTGACGGCACATTCCTTAAACTTAATTGAGCATCACGCGCTTTGTGAAGGAGTTTTGGACTGAGAGAGTTTTCCCTTCAACCTGATATAAACTCTTAGATTGTCTCACAAATCTGCAGTTTTAAAGTGGAGATGCAATTTAATTTGAGAGAAAAAGAAGCTTGTTAGAATATGTGATTTTAGATATGATCTTTTTATCAATTTAAAGAGATCTGATGGGAAATGGCTGGATCCCTAAAGTACTTTCGTTGTTGTTCTTTACAAAAATGTACAGTGATGTTATTGCACTTCCCTTTTATTGACCATTGTATTAATATTTTGGCGGAAATGACAAGAAAAAACGAATAAGTTTGTTTAAAAAAAATAAGTAAATATGTGTCATTTAAACATATCGTGGCATTATACAACAATATTTTTTTACCGTAGAAATGTTTTAACAGGTTTTTTGTGTACGATTTTGCTGCTTTAAGAAATTATTTTGAGTTTGAGTTTTTTTAAATTCCTCTCTTAGTAATCATTTAATGTCAAAATTAAGTTTGAGTTATTCCATGTTTATAAATTAACATAAAGAAGGTTCAATTAAACCTTTAAAGCTGTTAGTTCTTTAACAAAATAACACATGGAAATTCAAGATTTATTTGAACATTAGACTCCTAATTTATAGACGTCTTTATCGTCGGACGTGTGCATCTGGACTGAAATTATCTTCTGTTTTGTGTTTGATCGGTCTGGCTAGTGGGTAATAATAAAACAAGTTACTTTTTATTTATTTATAATAATATTTTATTGAATAAACAATTTGTTAAATTTATTTACATTGTCGCATTTAAGTTTAGCCAAGTAGTGGTTCTTCTACTGGTGAACCAAAATAATAGTAGACATACTTGTAACCTGCCAGCTAATGTCATTTTCTTGTTATTTCTTTTGTCTTTTATCATAAATAATCTATAGGGACATCTTTGTGGATGTGTGCCGGAAGTTAAGTTTGGTCTATGATCCTCGTCTAGCAAACATGTTTGGGTTCCTCATGAGCACACAGTGTATAAACACAGAACACACTTATAAATTTGTCTTGTTCTTTATATTTAAGAGTACACTGGCACATAGATGATCTCAAAGCACACATACAGAAAAAAAGGCAACAAAACTGCACTTTTGATTTCATGGCATCTGAGTGTCCGACAACACATTCTCATCAGTTCAGGTTATTATTATGAGCATGTGTTATATGCTACACGGTCCATTTATAGCTCAAAGTTGTATTGGATACTTACATTCACCCCATTTTAGGATGGGGCTGGTCTGCTGCCATGGCAACGCATCACATGATACACCGCAGTGTATTAGATGGCGTTAAACAGCACAAAGTCAGTTGTATTCTCCCGTCTATTGTGATGGATGGGTCTCTCCTCAGATAGTATCACACGTATGAGCTTTTAAATGTGCACAGGTGCATTCTGGGATACTACTGTAGTGAGATATCTGTTTAACATTCACAAGCACAAATCCAAGCCACGTGTATATTTTGGTTGTGTCCATCACCTGCAACTATTGTGGATTTTGAATCGAAATCCCGCTGGGTCGACGTCTGACATATATTCCCTTTGTTTTCTCGACGTGTGATGTTTTCTAGAATGATCGAGGAGTCGGGCAGTAACAGTAGCATCATGGCAGACAGAAGGCAGCTGTTTGCTGAAATGCGTATGTATTATATTTCACTCCAGTTTCAAACTGATTATTTAGCCAAAATGTGATCTCAATAAAACAGCTTCGTCAGGCTAAGCATCTTCGTCTGGTTTTCACTGTGTTTTGTGGCAGGGTTGATCATGGGAGAATAAAGTGTAATGTATTGTTTTAATGTCACAGGCGCACTGGATCTGGACTCCATCCGATTGTCCACCTACAGAACGGCATGCAAGCTTAGATTTATTCAGAAGAGATGCAATCGTAAGTATGAGAGTACAATACAAACTTTACTGTAAGTTAGTAAGTCATAAAAATGTCTAAATGCATTTGTCCGCAGTGCACTTGGTGGATATCTGGAATCTTATCGAGGTGTTTCGTGAAAACAGACTCAACACCACGGACCTCAGCGCAGAGTTCTCAGTGTCGCACCTTCAAGCAATCCTGTCCACCATCTTTTACCAGCTGAACAAGCGTTTACCCACCACCCATCAGATCAACGTGGACCAGTCCATCTCCTTCCTCCTTAACTTTCTGTTCGCCGCGTACGACCCGTAAGAACATGACAGAATTATCCAGAGCTGCAATCTGCATTAATGTTCAGGCATTTGGAAGATATTTTTATGCAAAATGCCATTAAAATTTGAGGCGATTAAACTTAATCTAACGGACGTGTTTGATATCATCAATGTTTTATTTTTAATTTGCTTTACATTCACATCCGCAGCTATCAGGGAACGTTCTCACTTTGGCTAACGTTCTTTCAAAGTGATCAAAAATGTTCTGGCACATTGAAAGAGCATTGAGTCTACTTTGTCATTGCTGAACATTATCAAAACGTTCAAGCTAACGCAGTGCTTACGTTGTATGAATTAACATTTAATCAAACCTTTTGTAAGATGAACACAACATATATCCAATGATAAAGCTGTCACATCCAATGCTAGGTTCACACCACGCTTGTTACTACTAGCGGGAAAAGTTTGTTATTTTTAGCATGAGTGACACCATCTGACAAATACTTTCAACCTTCACGGAAGACGAAGGGAAGACGCTTGTTCATGGCGCCACCCGATTCGTGTCATTTCCACTTAAGTGATTTTGTTGTTACATTTGCAAAAACTTTGTCATTGCTGAACATTATCAAAACGTTAAAGCTAACGCCGTGCATACATTGTATGAAATAACGTTTAGCCAAATGTTAGCAAAACTTTCTCAGAACCTTTTTTTTCTGTGCCTAGCCTGTAAATGTGTTGGGTGACACGTGTGTCTATTCTAGGGAAGGTGGAGGAAAAGTCTCGGTGTTTGTGGTGAAGACGGCCCTGGCCGCCCTCTGCGGAGGAAAGATTTTGGATAAACTGAGATGTAAGTTTCACCGGCTCTGAACTCATGTGTGTTCAGTGGTATGATGCTGATTAATGGACACTTCTACTCATCGTTTCATCTTCATTTGAAAGGTCATAGCAGATGTCATTACTTGAAAGTCACTTGCAGCCACAACTCATATTTGACTTTTCATGACCTTGTCTGTGTTAAACTTGTTTCTGTTGAAGAACACGTCGTAATGAAAATTGCCTCTGTGGTGTTACATGTTTGTCGAAGGAGCACATTTTTTTTCAAACTTGAATTGTACCTTGCATGATGCCTTTGACTAAAAACAGTCTTGCCTCAATTTAAATGAGCAAAGTCAATGTTTATCGGTTTGTTCATTTTTTTTAATGACGTTTCTTTTTTTAGATATATTTTCCCAGATTTCAGACTCGAACGGAGTGATGATATACACACAGTTGGATCAGTTCCTGAGGGAGGTGCTCAAACTGCCCGTGACGGTTTTTGAGGGGCCATCCTTTGGTTACACTGAACAGTCCACGAGATCTTGCTTTCCTCAAGAGGTGTGTCAAGTTCCTCCTCGGTTGTTCACTTCAACTCTCAATCTAATCTAGAAGAGCGTTTCATCATACCCGTATACCCCTGAGGCCCAGTTAACTTCCTGTTTGTGTTTGGCTAGTGTCTAATATTACTATTTAAAATGTATTTATTTGTTCATTTTAATTTATATTACTATTTTATTATATAATAGTGTTAAATAAACGATTTGTTGGATGTTCATTTTATTAAATGAACAATCCGTTGAATGTGTCATGTAGTTCGGTCGCATTTAAAGAAAGCGTTTGGTACACTGACGTCTAGTGGTTGAGCTTTGTATCGCAGTCGAAAGTCAAAATATTAGACTGACAAGTTTTTCCCTTTTTCTTGATTATTGTCAGAAATAATCTACAAGCACTCTATTGCTTGTGAATGTGTACGGGACGTTAAGTTGGGGGTCACAAAAGCGTGCATGCGCAGTAACGTTTGTCTATGTTGTCACTATGAATCCGTCTATTCGTTTTGATGTATTTTTACAATTCCGTATGACTAATTTGTTTACGAACTGCTGACGCTTCACAGAAGAAGGTCACGCTCAACGTGTTTCTTGACACGCTCATGTCAGATCCTCCCCCTCAGTGTCTGGTTTGGTTACCGCTGATGCATCGCCTGGCTAATGTTGAGAACGGTGAGTTTTCGACATCCGTTTTATTGTGAATGGCTTTTCTAAATGATAGTATTTCCTTCTGTCATTCACAAACTAAACGACTCTCCTCTCTAGTCTTCCATCCAGTGGAGTGCTCCTACTGTCACAGCCAGAGCATGATGGGATTTCGTTACCGTTGCCAAAAATGTGATAATTACCAACTCTGCCAGGAGTGTTTCTGGAGGGGCCATGCCTCGGGCAGCCACAGCAACCAGCACCAGATGAAGGAGTACATGTCATGGGTAAGTGAACGCAACTGTATATTTGCTAATATTATCTCGTCTTTATCCTATTTGTCTTGATTGCATTTTGCATTTGTTTAGTTTTAGTTTTTTTTCATGTTTTATTTAGTATTCACTTTTTTGTCCCATGAAAAACTTTCTGGTCATTCTGATGAAGAAATCTTGAATGCAGTGTGCAATATTTTTGTAAGATGTACACAACAAATTTCCAATGACAAAGCTGCCACATAGTACATCTAATGCTAGGTTCACACAACGCTCGTTATTACTCGCTGGAAAAGTTCGTTATTTTCGTGTGAGTGATGCCATCTGACAAATATTTGGAAGAGGAGATTGACGCGCGTTTGCGCCAGTCGCGGTGCCCGCTTCGTTTCATTCGCATGGCCTGCCGAGTTTGCGTCTCTTCGTGTCTTTGCATTGACTTTGTATGTAATTTACTTGCGCAAAACGCTTAATTTGATAAAAAAGGAAAGAACTACTGTAGGAAAATCCTCCTTTGTGTGATATGATAAACATGTCCAGTTGTGTTTTTAAAGCCGTTTACTTCAGAACAGAACTTTGTCTCTTCCAGAAATCTCCGGCTAAGAAGTTGTCGGACGCTCTAAGCAAATCTCTGAGTTGTGCGTCCAACCGAGAGCCTTCGTACCCGATGTTGTCCGAAGACCCTGAGAAACCGCTCAACCTCGCTCATGTTGTGTATGTAACACGGCACCTGCTTGAAGCCGTTTTGATTCTTTTTCTGATTTCAACATGATGTTAATTGTCCATGCTAACATTTTCCTGCCTTGTTTTGTCTTTGCGCTACGAAACAGGGACACGTGGTAAGTTGCGTGATATAGATCCGTATTGTTCGTCATTAAACACTGATGCCCAAATGTGACCGTGGACCAAAAAACAGTCATGAGGGTCAGTGTTTTTAAATCGATTGTTTGTGATTTTGCTCACAAAAATAAGGTTTTGATATATGACGATAGAAAATTTACAAAATATCTTCATGATACATGTGATTTACTTACTATCCTAATATTTTTTGGATAAAAGAAAAGTCATTTTGACCCATATTGTTGACTATTGCTACAAACAGTGTTGGATGTTACTAGTTACTAAGTAATTAATTACTGTAATTGAATTACTTTTCCCTTGAAAAATAAAGTAAGGGATTACTCTTATGTTTCTGTAATTTAATTACAGTTACTTCTAACTAAATCCTTGTGTCATATATGTGTGTGCAATAGTGGAATTAACATCTGACTTTAATGTATAATTCTCACATCAGTCAGTTATTAATATTACTTTATGTAGTTTTATATTATTTATTTGAATGATTTAAAAGAGTCGTTTCATGTCTACCCTTGAATCACTCTAATAATCAATGTTGATGTAGGATATAGAAAGAAATTAGTAGCAAGTAATTAAATACTTTTTGAAGAGAGTCATTTGTACAGTAATCTAATTACACTATTAAATAGTTCATTAGTAACTAGTAATTCATTACTTTTTCAGAGTAACTTTCCCAACACCAGCTACAAATACACCAAACCACTTATGACAGATTTTCTGGTCCAGGGTCACATATTCTACACGCGCACAAACACATTCATAAGTGTAATAAAGACGCACATACAGTATACACAAAGTTTTGATAGTCTTGTGCATTTCTCCAGGCCTCCCCGACCGGTGACGAGTGGAAGTGAGTACATGCTTTCTCACTCCATGCCATCCTCAGGAAACCCGTACTCTAGTAAAACGTGAGTAGAACATCAGGATATATTCTTACACGTGTAATCTCTGTTGATGTGTTCGAGATAGATGACTCAATCCAAGGACATCACAACTGATGTGATTTAATAATGATATATTTAGGTTGAGCATATTGAATAGTGTGTTCTAAACGTGTTTGTGTGTTGCTCATCAATGATGCTGGTTTTGGGGGTGAATAGAGGTGCTCACGATGAGACTAAACAGAAGAGACTGTTTTCTCGGACGGCCCCGGATCTCTTAAAGGGAATGGGGTAAGGCCGTTTGAATTTGCTATAAGAACTCGTAGATTTAAAAGGCAAACATGAAAAATGTTTGTGACATGAAGTATGAAGATTGATGCTTATTTGTCAGTCTTTCAGTTATAAAGTGACAACGTTATAGATAGATGCCTCAATATGAAAGCTGTTTTGTGGTCATTATGATGTCATTTGTGTTTCTGAAACGTGGTTTCAGGGTTCAGTTCAGCCTCGATATTGCCGATAGGCTCGCCGATGAGCACATACTTATCGGATTCTATGTGAATCTACTTGAAAAGAAGCCCTCATGGTCAGTGTGAGCTGTCGCTCTGAGATTGCTGTGGCGCTTTTCATCTTCAAAGGACAGTTCACCCAAAAATGAGAATTCCTCTTCATGTCATTTCAAACCTGCATGACTCTCTTCTGCAGAACACAAAAGAAGATATTTTGGAGAATGTTGGTAACCAGCATCCCATTGACTTCCATTGTATAGACGGTTTCAGAGTGACAACATAAACAAACGTTACATTTGTCGACTTCCGGTACCCATTCACAAACAAGAGAGTGCCTGTAGATTATTTGTGATAACAATCAAAGGAAAGCATAAATTGTCTCTCTAATATTTTGAATTTAGACTGTGATACCAAGCTCGACCGCTAGATGTCAGTGTACCGTACGGTTTCTTTAAATGCGGCCGAACTACAGGACCCATTCAAGAAATTGTTCATTTAATATAATACAACAAAATTCAATAAATCATTTATTTAACACAATTATTATAAAGTAAAATAATATTAACATAAAATATAAATAGTTATTAGACACTAGCCAAACACAGACCAGAAGTAAACTGCAGTCGCACGTCCGAGGAAACGGTCTATAGACACAAAACCAGACATTTCTCAAAATATCTCATTTTGTGTTCCACTGCAGACAAATCATGAACACACATTGAACAACTTGATAGTGAATAATTAACGACAGAATTTGTATTTTTTGGTGAACTTTACCTTTAACCTGTTTGTATAGACCAAGGTTCACCATCTCATTCTGATACTACCCAGCATGCAACACAATACAACCATTTGGAAACAGCGTAGCTTTATAAAGCATTTTAAATGTCACCAATATGTGTTTATTTTAAACAAGGTTTAAGCAGATTTGGGATGGTGACTTTACCGGCGTCAATGCTTTGCAAAGAAATGTTTTCAGCTTGCTAACCGATTGGCCTTTGGTTTTTCAAGTCATATATTTACACTGTGACACCGTTTTAGAATTTCTTGACATTGTGGCGAACACCATAAATGTCAACATCACCTTCAGCTATGGCGGTGTCCCTATGCAAAGAGATCGCAAATTAAGATCGTGTTTGCTTCTAACCCTGCAGTGCATTTTGGGAAATTGTGTCTCAGTTTGAATGATTTGCTGACAGTAGATCTTTCATGTGCTGGTTATGCCAATGTTCTACATAAACATCATTCATAGAAGTGCTGAACTTCCTTAAGATGGTCATAATTTTTTAAGACCAGCACTCTGCTTTATATATTCAAATAAAAGAGGACAGTTCTGTCTTATTATAATTTCTTTGCTTGCACTTCCCTTACTAAATGGTTTAGAAGCGAAACAATAAGTGCTTTTGTGTATAATGACCCAGATGACTGAGTTGGCTCCGCCTTCTTTCCTTAATTGACAGTTTCCAGGAGAGCAGTAAAAACCATGATGATGAGCACTGCCTCATCGCCCGTTACGCGTCCCGATTGGCTGCTGACGGAGCTCTGTCGGTAAGAGAGCCAATCAGAGCGCTCCTTAGAGCATCACCATTTGAAGCGCTCTTTTCCAAAACGCTATAAATCCAATTTAACAGTTTTCAAGTAAATGACATTTTGTTACCTAGACTCATACATTTTGTTAATATTCAATTTATCCTGTTAAAATGGTCTGTTGGCTCAGTCTGAACATGTTAAATAATGATTGTTAAATGAAACAACAATATTGTCGATTATAAATTCAAATTTAATTTCTTTTTTTCAAACGCTACATGCTTCAAAAAAATGTTGGTTTATTTCTTTTTAACAACAAACAAGAGAACATGAAACATATGACATCAGGGACTCATACTGTAAATTAATATAAATCAAATAAATGCAAATGCATGAAATAAATAACAGCCAAATAAAATAAATAGTAACAAACTAAATAGTAAATAAAATAAATCTTTTAAATTCATGTTTCAATATTTTCCACCAAATAGAACAAATAATTTAGAAATAACACATACAAATACCACTAACGAGTGAATTCTGATTGGTCGAGAGGACATATCGCATTTACGCAAAAACCAGGTTCGGGACTTATAGCGTTTTGTAAAGAAACTGCATCTTGCAGAACATTTTAAACAAGGAAATATAGAGATTTGGCATGAAACATTGATTTGCCGTTTAATGCGTTTTGGAAAAGAGCTCTTCATATATTCACTCTTTTTCAGATTTTCCTTTCTGTTATAATTCAACTGGACATTTATTCAATTAAAAGTTGTTTTTTTTCACTGTTAAAATACTGACTTGTGCACAGACATCTGCAGTGTTAGTAACTTCACTAAATGCCTTTAACTCAACAACTCTCTCATGAACAGAAGAGCAGAGCGCAGTCAGATATCTCCTTGTGTTTGGACACCAATAAACAGCAAAGGCAGCTCATCGCCGAGCTGGAGAACAAGAACAAGTGAGTTTGATGCTGCAGGTTGAGTTGTGATGTTCAGTGTTATCAGCTTTAGTGTTCATAACGTTTGTGTTTAATTTATGTGTATGAAGGGAGATTCTGCTGGAGATTCAACGCTTGAGACAACAGCATGAGGAAGCTTCTCATCCTCCGTTTGACAAAAACCAACAAAACCCAATGTTACTGGCTGAACTGAGACTGCTCAGGTACACATGCACACACACACACACACACACACACACAGACACACAAACACACACACACACACACACACGCACACCTTCTGTGTGATAAATAAAGTGAAAGCGCGTTCTGGACCCGCCCAGAGGGGTATTTATTAACTCGCTCTTTAAATAATTGCGCAAGTTGGTCTATGGCGCAGTCTATTTTCAGTTCCTCAAAATAGCACCGCGCCAACAATGCGCCTGAACACACCTCTTTTTTAGACCAGCACGCTTATGAGCGCACAAATATGCGCAAATGCATTCGCTATTTAAACAACGCAGCACATGACGGGAAAATGAGAACCAATGAGGGGCTTAAGTACACTACCTGGGGAAACAAACATACAAAGTAGGCAAGTCACTCAAAAGACTATACTAACAATAGAGAAACTATCTTAAATAAAGTTTACAAATACTTAGAAACCAGCTAGTCCAAAACTTACATGAATGTATTACACTTTCAGGCAAAATGTAATAGTAAATATATAAGATATCTAATATAATATTTATTTAATATATTTTACGATTTTTGTTATAAATGTGTTTTATTAATATTTTCATAATAAATAACATACTGCCATACCAAAGACTACCGTTCAAAAGTTTAGGTTTGCATCACTATAATGTGTTTTTAAAAAAACAAAAAATGTTTCATTTGAAATGTTTGACATCATTTATTTAGGAAAAAATATGATTGTTTTGATTAATAAAAATGTTTTTAATATGAACGACATGGATCACATAATAATCTGAGAAGCATGTGAAATACGAGAAAATAACCCTTTTAAAAAAAATAAAAAAAAATTAAGATGATAAAATATGACAAAATAAAAGAAAGCTTAAGATGTTATAGATTTGGTTTATTTTAGTCACAACATAATTCCCATAGTTTCTTTTGTTTGAATCCATAAATTGAGTTTTTTGGTCATTTTAAAATATGGATGCATATGTGGCCCCAAACACTTTTCATTTGTAGCCTTGTATATTATCATTCATACATACCTACATACTCATATAGGCACTTTCCTAACTTTAGTGAAACAATGTCAGACAGTTCGCTTTCACAACCACATCAAACATTGACAGAAAAGTCTGTTTCTGTCTCAGGCAGAGAAAAGATGAGTTAGAACAGCGGATGTCGGCCCTGCAGGAGAGCCGTCGAGAACTCATGGTCCAGCTCGAGCAGCTCATGTTGCTTTTAAAGGTAGGAAACATCACACAAGCACAAACAAACAAACAAACAATGATCAAATAATGTGGAGAAATGAACTTTAGTGTTATTGAACTGAACTGCTCCACCTACAGGATGAAGAGTTAAAGTGCGCTGTGAGTCCGACAGAATCTACAGTAAAGCTTTGAGATGACATGCATTGACTTCATGTTTGTTCTAACTCAAAATAAACTAAAGAGATGTGTTGTCATATCTCTTCTCTATGCTTGTGGAATCCAGCGTTCACTTTCAGATTCATTGATTTACCAGAAACACGCAAGACCATTTTCTGATATGTCACACATGTTCTTTTGATAGTTTTAAGTGTGCTGTGAAATTGACCTTAATGTGACTTTCAGCACGTCATGTGTTTGATAAAAAAGACTAATGCGGCACCCTAAGCATGGAGAGCATTTTTGTTTTGTATAGGATACTAATAATATGATTAAAAATCTCTTTTGATATTAAGCTAAATGGGAATAATATGTGCATCACAATCATTTCTAGACCCAAGGTCCTAGTTCCTCCCCTCGCTCCTCCCCCAGCCACACGGCAACACATCCATCCAATCATCATCCGGTTATACCACACCCATCCCCATGCCGCTCCAGTCAACATCCGGCAATACCACGCCCAGTCAGACACCTCAGGACTCGCTCATGGGCCTGGGAGGAGAAGTGCAGCAGGCCTTTGCTCAGGGTAACCACGGAAACCACAGTGATGCTGACCTGGAGGCTTTATCTTGTGATGCTGATGATTGTGTTTTTCATTGCAAGGCTCCAGAAGGAATTTAAGAAACGACCTCCTGGTGGCTGCAGACTCTATAACCAACACAATGTCTTCACTGGTTAGAGAACTCAACTCAGGTAGTGTTTTGTATTCAGGAGTGTTTGTAATGTAAATATGCCATAAACAATAGATTATAAACACAGATGGGCTGCTACACGTGTGTTGTCTGCTTTATTGGAACAGTCCGGTCATCCACTGTAAGAAAGTGTGTTGTTTTTAAATGGTATTTGTTAAAATGTTCTTTTGTCGTTTAGAGGTGGAGAGTGAAACCGACTCCTTCTCTGACCTCACGTTCCAGATGCCAGATGTTCCCTATCCACAGACCAATCCATCTAGAACAGGGTAAACGACACTTTGATTTTTGTGCATTAGTAGCACACAATTGTTTTATATAAACTAAATTTATGCATTTATTAATTTTAACATTTAAAGTTGATGTTTGATGTTTTGGCAATTGTGGCATCTGGAGAATTGAGATGAACTCTCAGCTATTGTAGATTCCTGAGTTGGTTTGGTTACAAAGTCATAATTTTGTATCGTATGGTAAACATTGGAATGACATAAAAGCACATCACGATTGAAGTAAAAGGAGAAAAGGGCAATAAGAAAATCAAATACTTGCTGTTTCATAAGTTATTAGATAGTTGAAGATGTTTAGTATGACAGCCTCTCTTATTTCTGTAGAAACCTCACACAGTGTTTCTGGTCTCGTAGGGCAGTGGGTCAGATGGAGGCCGGAGGGTTTTATGGGAATGATCTGGAAAAACGTCTGGACAAAGAGTTAAAGATGGAGGAGCGACTGAGACGCGCACAAGATCAGGACAAGAACTTCCTGGTGTGTCACCTTTTCATTTTACATTTAGTCATCAAGCAGATGCTTTTATCCAAAGCCACTTACAGATGAGGTGAACATCGTGATATGACCCCTTTACAACATAACTATATCAAATGTATTTTTGCTTACCCATTTTTAACCAGCAAACTTTGGATTCAAGGAGACAAGCCAGCAACATCATGAGAACGCTCTATATCTCACATTTGATTTCTTTTTAATCGCTATAGAAATGAGATGAAATTTAAATAGAACGTCCATTACACCAAATGGATATTGCACTGAAATGAAAATGTCTCCGAGCTTCTTATAAGCACCTGTTTCTGAGCGCTGCGGTGACGTTCATTTTATCTTCACATCTGCACAAGTCTCACCACGTGACACACCCCGACTATTAGTGCCTCACCGTGTGCTCGCATCACGCCATTAATAGACATTTAGGTCATTTTTACCCAGCTGTGAAAACCACATGAACCTCTAACAATTCTGTTATTTCTTTTTTTTAAGGATGACCTTACAAGAATAGCTGCATTTTAATAAGCAACGGTAAGTGTTAACACTCTACAATAAATGACGATACAATATATGTTTGTTTGTAAGATCTTTTATTCTCAACCGCAGGACGAGCTACTTCAGAAAAGCACTGTGCAGTACCCACACCCGACACAACACCTCTGGGATACTGTGGTACACAACCCAATCTAGAAATATAGAAATATATTTTTAGAACCTACAACATGTTTAAGACAATACTGTGAAACAACTTGGAGCAAACAATGGAACTACAACACCATCAGTGCCATAAAATTTCCAATGATTTTGAGGTTATTTCCTTTACTAGTTGTTGATGTGATTTGGTTTGATTTGATTTTCATGACGTATCTGTTGAAAGAATTATACTTTATTTAAATATCTGTTGGGCAAAGTGTTTCTTTAACGAAGCTGCTATCTTTACAAACGACATCTTTTCTTTTTGTACGAGCAGAATATGAGACCCGACGGTCTTTTAAAGCTTATAAATAATAGTTTTGTGTAGCTTGGATTTCTCTTGAAAAGTTAAATCATTTGAGATTTTATCATTGTCTTTGATACACGACTTAATACACTGCCTTAGCACACGAGACTACGTTTGTTTTTAGGTGGTTAGGTACAGAATGTGTACTGTTGAAATGTATTAATTGTAAGACATTTTAATTAAAGGTGGAGATAATAAACGAGTGAGTCGCACAAGAATATCTCTGGGTTACATTTCCCCCACAATCCACAAAAGGAAAATTTTTGCATAAATTTGTTATGACCATTCGAATGTTTGGACACGATTAATAAAAGTTAAGCTTAACTATAGTGGAAATAATATCAAATGCAAAACATCTCAATGACAGTTTCTTTGCGTAAACTATAATTTCTTCTTTCTTTCTCATAATTAAAGGGTGAAATATTTCCCTGACATATTCTTGAGGTTTAATGCGATTCACCCAAATAAATCTTTGTACCTCTGCGTTCAATGCAAGAAATCATTTGGCTCTCACGGGCCACAGTATATTTATCTTGCTTTGTTTTTTAACTTGCTAAAGTTTTAACTGCTGAGAGGGGAGAAAAGACATTATAGGCAAACTTGAAAAGCACATCTGGCAGTATGTGACGCTGCTGAATGTGCTGTCGTGGGACTGAAGATGCCTTTGGAAATGCATTTCAGAGAACATTACGGAGACTGTATGTTTGTAAAAGTGTCACTTGGGTTTGACCATCTGCAGTTTGTTATGTCGATGTGTTTTTTTTGCATTCGCTCCGGTCACACAACAGAGGTCACATGGTTTACCTGTGCTTCTTCACACTGGCAGATATAGACCAGTACAAAAACAGCATCCACGCTCTGTTGCCAATCATTGCACCTTTCAGTAATTTTGCATGGTACTAAAGAGAAATAAAATATTGCATACATTGTGCAAGTATCAATTTGTGTCCCCAACTGTGTTGGATTATGTATACAGCTTGTTTTTTTATGTTTTCCCATCACATTATGGTTTGTACTTCATTGTTTTCTAACTTTGAGGTCCAATATTTATAATAACCACTAGATGTCTCCGTTGAACGGAAAAAAATATCTACTTTCCCACATGAGAAGATAATAAGGATAGTTAATTAAATTTTCTTGATTTATAGTTCCCTTAAGATTTCATTAAACATATTCGAATATCTAAACCTACAACATGCTTATAAGACCCCATGCTAACCAAATTATTAAAAGAGTTACTACCTGTTGCAATTGAGCCAATTTATATCTTTATCAACTCATCAATTCATAGGCCATGTCCCAGGACCCTTTAAGCTGGCCGTCATTAAGCCTCTTCTCTAAAAAACAAACTTAGACCCTAATGAACTTATAACGATTTCCCCTTACCTGCCTAAAATACTCACTCACTTACAAAATTATGACGTACATAAAAAGCTTTAGACCGCATCATAGCACTGAAACTGCGCTTGTTAAAATGACAAATGACCATTTTGTGGCATCAGATAAAGGTAGCATCTCTCTCCTAGTGCTGCTTCACCTTAGTGCTGCGTTCGATACAGACCATAAAATACTTTTAGATCGTTTACACAATTATACCTGTATTCATGGACAGGCACTACAATGGTTAAGATCTTACTTATCAGACAGATGTCAATTTGTCCATTTAAATGATTCAAATCTAATGCAAGTAAATTATGGATGACCTCAGGGATCGGTATTAGGACCCTTACTGTTCTTTATATACATGCTTCCCCTTGACAACATTGTTAGAAAAGATGGAATTAGCTTCCACTGTTATGCAGATGATACTCAGCTATATATCTCCTCAATATCTGATGATTCTTTACAGCTATCTAAATTAGCAGAGTGCATCGAAGATATAAAACATTGGTTGACTAATATTCCCTTAATGCAGAATATGCTACATAAATAAAAATGACTGAACAGCAGCTAAGCTAATTATTCTCTTTCTGCCCTCCTCCCCCGCCTCGGGATACCCATCCCTGAAGCCCAGATGAACATCATATGCCCATCCCTAAATAGAGATTACACCAGCTCCAGCTGAACATCCCGTGCCAAACTCCTGCGAGAGCCTGCTGACTGACTGACCATCCCAGCTCCAGCTCAGGCAATCCCACCCCAAACCAAGGGCAAAGAGGACTACTTGTCAATTTAATGCTAAGTTTACTATATTTAGCATTTAATGCTAAACTTTCATCACGTGACACGAGTTTGAAGTTCTGTCCATTGTGCCATTCCTATTTTCCCTGCTCATTATATTCCTCTGTTGTCTGATATCAGTCACAAAATAAGACCACATTAGACCTAAACAATTTCAACAAATGACATTTCCTAAATGAAAACGTACAATCTCTCCCTATTTTTAATAAAAATGTATTTAGCAACATTTAATCAAAGTCAGTGAGTGCAGCTGTGACATGTAAGAGGAGATCTGGTCTCCCGGCTGAGTCTGGTTTCTACCAAAGTTGTTTTTTCTCCATTTATTTATTACTAGAGTTTGTGTTCCTCGCCACAGATCTAATAATCTTGCTTTTTCTTTTAACACCGTGCACAGTTCTGTGTTTTACCTTTTATGTGTTTTTCCTGTTTTTCTTAAGAAGCAAAGCTGCTTTAGAACAATGCACATTGCGAAAAGCGCTATATAAATTTGTTGTTATCTTCTTGATTAAGATCTTCCAGAACGAGAACTTTTAGGCTGAAATGTGTGTTTATTATCATTCAACACATTTTACAGAGATTAATGGGATTAAAAAAAAAAATTAAACATTCAAATATTTTTAATACAGAACACTCAAAGACACCAGAATATTTGCCACTTTAATGATCATCTCGTTTGATTAAAAGCGATAAAATGAATTCAATATTTTCGTCGGGATGAGAGAGATAGATAATCTTCACAAAACAAAATAAAAAATATTCACAGAATGGGCTTCAGAAAACAGGCGTTTGCGTTCGTCATAATTAAAATAATTATTATTTTACCTCATACACATTTAAAACATCAGGAAACGTCAACACATTCTTCAATGAGCGGCGCATTGCGTTCTCATTGGCTACAAAAGACAACATCCGTTCCATCTTCAACCAATCGTCTACAAGGAGGGCGGGACGAAGAGTTTAAACAGCATCCGTTGTATCGATCAACCATTCAGCGGATGGCAGGAAGGAGTGGCCGCCAATCATCGACGAGGGGGCGGACGCGCGTTGTGTGCGGAGTGTAGTGTGAGGGCGCTGGAGGGTGGGGTGTGAACCGAGACGCGCAGCTGGTTTTGTCGGATTTAACTGTTGAGTTTACGGGTGAGTCGAGCTTATATACGGTGCTGTCTTTAACTATGACTGTCGTATCTTTTTTGGGCGGCTTAGATTGAGCTTTGCATGACTTGAGTCATCGTTTTACTTTTGATTTTTGTCGATTCGTGTTTGATTTTGTCTTTAAGTTGTTGAAGATCGCGCAGGAAGAGCAGCTCTCTTGTTAGCAGTGTGTGGCTATTACATTAAAGTGCACTGATGCTTCAATAAGATCTATAATGTCACTTTATATGTTTAATGCTGGCTTGATTAATAAATGAATAACGTCACTGACACGCATTTGTTCTGTTTCATTTTGCTCTCTTTTTCTTTTTTATATAACCTTCATTTTCTGAGCACACTTCCTGTTTTGAGCAGATGCACTGAATGGGTCATTTTACTGGGATGTATTAGGATGAGAAACTTATAAATTGATGTTATGTATTCGGTTCACATGTGGCACAAGTTTTTACTAAATACTGAGTGGCAGCAAAGCCCATTTTCCGTCTTTAGGGGCCGGACGAGCAAACAAAAGGCGATTGAACTGACTGGTGCAATTGAAATGCAATAATCTTGATCACAAGCAGCATGTTAAACAGCTTACTAACTTCTGAAAGACAAACTTTAACCTGACGCACAGAGTTCGACTAAAAAGTCTGAGACTACTAAAGGAAATACATCTGTTGCACTACATATTTCATTTGGAAATTATGACATCAGATTCAACTTTATTGTCAATGTGCAGAGTACAAATACAGGGTTGTGAGGTTTAACAGATCAGCTCAATGCAAATGACTATATAGATAAGGTGCAGATATTAGTGTAGGTGGACAGAAGGTGCATTGTATAGAGATTAGATATATACATTAAATGGCCAGAGGTCATAGCAGCGCAAGTGTCAATATGTGCTTGGTATGTTAAAGGGAACGTGCATGAAATTGAGCGTGCAAATATTTTAAGAGACAGAAGACATGGTGTCAGCATTATAGAAAAACATTGTATATCGTAGAGAAGAGCAGCATTATAGGTATAACGTCTCTCCACCACTGGCAGATTATAGAAGTGTAATGGTCTGAGTGATGCATGAACAGGTTATTTTGCACAAAGTAGCTGGATATTAATTCATTTTTTGTCAGACCGTTTTGGTTTTTCTGCATTTCTTTTTTTAATCTTGAAACAATCTATTTCCAAATAGAACAAAATAGTCTCATACTTGGAACTCAAAGATTTGAAGTGCACCAAATGTCACTCATAAGATGAAGTGGGTAATACTTTTGGATTAATAATGCTCAATAACTATATCAATAAATATCTATTTGCTTATTAAAGCCACAGTTTGTAAAAACACACATTCAAAACAACAACAATGGTGCAGCTGGATGATGCTGTGAAGGAGTTTGGAATGATGGGATCTGTTGACTTCAACTCCACCGCTGATGACCATCAATCAGACGGGAGAGAGAAATCATGTTAATCACATGTTTCTGCGTCGGTAAAATCGGTAACAAGGGTAACGTGGATATGACGCCATTGACATGCGACTGCCTGGCCATGTGTCACTGTTTAAAATTGCGAATTTTTTTCTCACGATTTACAAGCAGTTGGAAACCTTTGAGATCTTGTAAGTGCTGAAAAAATATATAACACTGGCCTAGTGGTTTTTGGGTGTTTTACTGCAAAGTTGTTATAACTGTACCTTTAACTCGAGTTTAGTTCAGCCCATGTCAGTTCAAAAACATTTTGTACTTTCAATGTATCAACACGTTTGTGTATAAATAAAATACATATAAATGATTGACCAACCACAGAGTGTTCTAATAGCTAGTCTTTTGATTTGTTTCTCGAAAGGTGTATTGTATGGCTTAATAATCGCTGCCCCAGCAAAATATGTATTATAAGATTTGTAGTGACAGACTGTCTGGCCAAATATGAGCACCTCACCAGCATCTATAGCTTTAATCCATTAATGACACAAGAACTTTTTCTATTTCTTATATTTTGAAGAATGTGGGAAAGCAAATGCTTTTGGCTACATTTACATTTAATCCTTTCGCAGATTCTTTTATCCACAGCAACTTACAAATGAGGTACACGATTTAAGCAATTGGGACAACACAAGTACATCAAAATGCATAAGTGCGGTAAAACTGGTCTCGTATAGCCCTCCACAGCATACAAAGCTAGGGATCTGTTTCTTTTTTTTCTTTAAGGATATAAAGACTAGAAAAGAAACAGAAGTCAGAACTAATCGGTCAGGTGTTGATGAAAGAGATGTAGTCCAATCTGGACAGGAGGAGAGTCAGGGCTTGGACTTGCGTAGCAAGCTCTGACAGGAAAGGTGTAATTTTCCTAATGTTGTATTGGATGAATCTACAGGACTGGGCAACATGATCTGTGAAGTTAAGCTGATCATCGGTTTCAGGCCGTTCTGGAAGATGTGATGTTAGATGAGCCCAGTTGGATGGAGAGGTTGTGATGAATCTTCGGGTCAGCCGGGGACAAGCAGTTCTGTTTTTGCAAGGTTCAGCTGAAGATGATGGTCCTTCATGCAGAGCAGAATGTTGCTCAGGCATGCTGAAATACGTGCCGAAACAGTCGGATCGTCAGGCTGAAATGACGGGTGGAGTTGTGTATCATCCGCATAGCATGATAGGACAAGCCATGTTTCCGAATGACAGAGCCTATTGTCAGGTAAACGGAAAAGGGCAGCGGTCCAAGTACTGAGCCCTGAGGCACACCTGTGTCGAGATGTTGGGACTCCGAGACCTCACCTCTCTAAGATACTCTAAATGACCTACCTGAGAGGTAAGACCTGAACCATTGTAGCACCACTCCGGGGACACCCATAGCCTTGAGGGTCGACAGGAGGATGTGGTGGTTAACGCTGGTTAAAGGCGACAGATAGATCCAGAAGGATAAGAACAGATGAGTTTGAGGCGGCTCTTGTCAGTCTCAGAGCTTCAATGACAGAGAGAAGCGCAGTCTCGGGGGGGAATGACCGATCTTTAAACCAGACTGTTTCCTGTCCAGGAGGTTGTTCTGCATGAGAAAGGAAGAGGGCTGGTAACATACAACACACTCAAGAGTTTGGCAATGAGGGGATGGAGAGATACCGGTCTGTAGTTATCTAAGAGTGGGTTTCTTCAGTAGCTGGGTTATACGAGCCTCTTTGAAGACTGTGGGGAATGTACCACTGATGAGAGACGAGTTAATAATGTGGGTCAGAGAAGGAACAACCGCTGGAGAGATGGCCCGGAGAGGATGAATAGGGAAGGAATTCAGGTGGCTAGAAGAAATGACCCTGGAAATGTCATCTTTAGATTAGAGAGAGGAGGAGGGGAGCAAGCATGTGTCAGGGGTTTGGGGCGTGTTCAAGAGGCAGCGATGCATGACATCAGCGGCTTCCATTGGAATTGTTCCTACTATGGGAGTCAATGGGGTCCAAGAACTGTTTGGCTATAAGCATTCTTCCAAATATATTTCTCTGTGTTCATCAGTACTAATAATTGCATACAAATTTGGAACAACTCAATGGTGAGTGAATGATGACAGACTTTATATTTTTGGGTGAACTGAAAAATTCCTTTAATTATCTTTATAAAATAGATACATCTAGTTATGCTAAGATATTATATTAGGAAAAAAGTGTGAGTGGGGGTCTTCAAATCCTTTTTTGTGTGCAGTATTGGGACCTTGAAGTAGAGTTATTATAGTGTTATTGTCAGTTTAAAAATATTTTGAATTAGCCCGTATTTGTTTTTATGCCACATTTTTTTGCAATTTTGTTTTGTGTATGTAACTATCATTTATTTATATTTTATTAACTTGCTATACAACTTGAGTTTATTTTTTAGCTTCATTTTTTATTTAATAATTTTAGTGGCTCAAACTTATTTGAGTTTTTGCTGAGGTAATATTTCTAATTTCTTTTTAAACTAATAGTAAGGCCAGTTTTTTATTTGATTACAGTTTAGTGATCTATTATAACCTTGCATTGAAGTCAAAAAGTCTTGCATTACATCATAAACGATATAACATTATATACCACTTACTGTAATTAATGGCCTGTATCTCAAAAAGGAGTTTCTTAAAAAGGTCTGGGTGCATCACAATCATTTTGGAGTAAAGTATGCGTTTGGAGTGAAATGCATAGATTATATGATGATGATGTTATAAGCCAAAGTTCCTCCCATAGTCACGTGACCGAAGCTCAGTGAATCAGGCAGCAGAGAGACACACCACACACACACTCGCAGTCGGACACACATCACACACAAACACTCGCAGTCAGATACACGCTCGGGATTTACAGAGAACAAGCAGACGCAGAAGTCAGGGAACAAGCCCCCGACCTCCCTTTCCTCGTCCGTTCGAGTATTTCACAGAGCCAAATGCCCGGCCCGACACAAGCTCTGTCCCCCAATGGAGAGAACAACAACGACATCATTCCGGACAACGGGACCAACATCATTCCCTATAGAAAGAACACAGTGCGCGGCGAGCGCGCCTACAGGTAAACCAATGCCATTACCATCCGCCGGGAGCTTTACAAAGAAACGCCCTGCTCTGTCCCGACTGGATTCGATTTGTTTACGCGAAAATGTTCAAAACGTTTCGCTTTTATCCATGCGTTTACAAAACGCGCGCACCGGGAACCACGGACTTCCATTATGGCTGCGTAATGCGCTACGGCGGGGCTCTGACTGAGCCAGATATGGCGTTTCCCCGGTGCTGCAGTGATATTAAAACACGTTTAAAACGCCTTCCAGTGAATGCATTCTTGCTTTTTATGATTTTAAATCAACATGCATGTGATTTAAAAGAGATATTTGTGCAGATATTCGCTGACACGAAGCGTTTCCAGCTTTTGACAGTGCGTGGCCTGTACTCACTAGGCGCGCAGCCGTTGCGTGACGTAATTCACCGCTTGTTTGTATTAAAGATACGCGCAGGGTTTTTATTTTGGTGTGCATGTCGTAACTAATGATGTTTTATGTTTTTACGCATGTGTAGAAATGAGCACTCGAGTGTTGGTGATGTGTAAACACGTTATGCGTTGATTCTGACGGGGGCTATTGTTGACACCCAGAGGGCTCTGCTGATTTCCCCCCCATCGTTCATTCTACTAAACTGTTTATCTTTCCTGCTAAATTTAGATGAATGTCTGCTCTTTAAACACAACGACTCTATATGAAACACAGTGCGTGCTTGGGTTTATTAAATAAATAACGTGATTTATCCTTAAACAGAAGTTTTAAATCTTTTATCATTTACTGGGAGGTTTATTTCATCGTTGGTGTGATGATGAATTCTATATCTATACAATATTATAATTATTGAAATACAATACTACAGTATACCACACAATCTACTGTTTACTTTGCCTTATAGTTAATAAACAATAGTATTTTTTCATTTACCTGCAAGAGTAATACAAATGGCAATTTACTTAAGGTTTGTTCATGGCCAAGTATGAAACGTTAGTTTGAGATGTGTTTAGAACCGGTTACATTGGTGTTCAGGGTTTCAAAGACAATAAACAGAGTTTCTGTAGAGGACCTGAGTTCTCCAAAACGGTCCAAGCTTTAAATTCATTCATCATATGCTCACCTTTATGCCATTTCAAACCTGAATGATTTTCTTTCTTCTGTGTAACAAAAGATATTATAGAGAACGCCATTGACTTCCATTGTACGAACAGAAAACTACAGAGACATTTCTCAAAATATTCAACAGAAGAAAGAGTCACACATGTTTCTAACCACATGATGGTTAATGATGATGATTAGAAGACGTTTTCTTTCAATTAATTATTTAGGCCAATATAGGGACCTGACAATGCAAACTATTGAGTTTCAGATGGTGAGTGTTTTTATATTCTTTACGCGTATAACAGCAGATTAAAACATTTTGGTATTGGCTATATAAAGCGACACTTTATACATAAAAAGTTTGGAGAATGTTAATAAAGTGAATAACTCTCGTAACAGATGCGATATGTCCGTCTCCGGCATTTGTTTTGTGTATATAAGACCAGTTGTTCAAACAATTTTGTGTCTAGTTCCAGTTTCGGGACCGGTTTCTAAACATGCCTTCAGTTTTATGAATGTGTTGCAAATGTGTTTACATATGTTCAATGCCAACGACGTGGTGATAACGTGCAGTCACAGACCACTTGATCTGCACATTAAAACCACATTTTATCATCTTGAAGGTATTGGGTTTCTAGTGCTATTCTCTTGAGATCATCTGCCAGCGTGCTGTGTGTCTACATCTGTCCGTGATGATGATAGTGATGATGTGTGTGTCTCGTCCACAGCTGGGGGATGGCGGTCAATGTGTATTCTACCTCAATCACTCAGGAGACTATGAGCAGGCATGACATCACCGCATGGGTGAATGACCTGCTCAGTCTAAACTACACTAAAGTTGAGCAGCTCTCGTCAGGTAAGACCTTCCACATCGTGACACTTCAGAAATCCCACGGGCTTTACACGGACGTGTCATGTTAGCACCCTTTAAATATAGATACATTAGTTTTGTGTCCGATGAGTGACGCTGTTAATCATACAGAACAAAACTGACCCACGATTCATGTTTAAGGCATGGTGAAAACTCAACTTTTTTATTGTAATGAGGTCAAAATCTGGGTCATGCATGACATTATATTATTATTTCATGTATTTGGGTAGCAGAGGCATTGCTGGACCTACTGGGGCACAGGCGCCCATGACTTTTTTCTGAGAAACCTGCTGTTTAGAAGAATGCAACACACTTTACAATACCTTCATGTAGCTCAGTGGTGAGCGTGACGTTAGCAACGCCAAGGTCATGGGGTCGATCCCAGGAAACTGCACATAATTAGAAATGAATGTCTAGTATAATGCAATGCAAGGCGCTTGGGAGAAAAGCATCTGGCAGATGCATCAATAAAATAAAGTTAAATAAAAATACAAAGGTAAAACTGTATGTATTTTAAAATATTGAAGTATCTTTAACATACTTGCCATAAACTTTATTAACATGTTTGCATGCACTGGATTGAAATTATGAAAGGAGAGAGAAGTTTTGGTAACACTTTCCTTGAAGCATGTATGTAAAATGCATTATAATTCTTCATAATGTGTGTTGTAATGCATTTTATGTAGTTGGGAACAATGGCACTGATATGGGCAAGTCATGTTGAGTTAAGACAGGTCACACGTTCATTTTAGTCTGGGACTAGACTTATACCTTGTCTGTGAAACCAGGACAAATATGTCCTAAACTAGAGCTAGTAAATTAAATATTTCATTTCATTTCTGAAAGTACAGAACACAAAAAACATTCTGAGTAACAATGCAGTTTTACAGACTTGTCAAAGGCTTATTTGGAAACTTGCTTTAGTTTTGTCATGTTTTCATTGCCTGCGTGCTGCAGTAGTTTCAAGGGAACACACAGACGTGTGGACATGGATTTATGTAAGAAAGTACAGAACAAGTTTGTTTTTCAGAGCGGTTAAAATTCACGACTGCGCTGACTTTACAAGCGGGAATTAGGTTCCCATGTTGGATATAGAACCGTTTATTTGTACAATGTAAATGATAACACCGACAAATAAACAAAACTTGAAATTCATACTGGGGCACTGCAGATTTACATTTATTATTACATTTAGATTTATACTGGGGCACATAAACTATTTAAGACATGTTATGGAATGATGAAATATTTAAAAAAACATCACAAACACTATTTTTAAAGCACAGGTTTAGTGAGTGTTCTGGAATAACGATGTTGTTTTTAATCACAGCCATCATTAGGAACCATTTACACTCTTCATTGAGTCCTTTGATATTCAGTCAAGTTTGATGAGATTTTTGACAAACAGTAAATATATCAAAAGCTGATGGTTTTTCTAAAAAGCTAAACTATAAGTGACATCATTCGTATGTAGGGCTGTGAAATGAATCGCTGTCTTCTAACAATTCTGAAAACAAAATAATCAAAGTAAAAGAAATTTGGGCCGGATTGTCTAATTTAGTTTCATTATTTATATATTATTTATTTGAATGTATGGATTCATTTTATTTGATATATTTTTAACATCAATTTTTAATATTGTTATTCAGTTGAATACAGTGTTAAATTGACAAATTATATATTTATTATTAATTTATCGATAATGAGTAATTGTGATTTCAACATTGGGCAAAATAATATGGTAAATAATTCTTGTCATAATTGAGTGTAATCTTGCAGATTTTAGGTAATATTAAACAAAAATATGTTTTTATCCAATTTTTGTTTAATTAATATAATATTATTATTAATAATCACAATTATTCTTTTTCTTTTTTTGGGTGGGATTGTCTAATTTAGTTTCATTATTTATATATTATTTATTTGAATGTATGGGTTCAGTTTATTTGATCAATTTTTTACATCCATTTTTAATATTGTTATTCAGTTGAATCCAGTGTTAAGTTGACAAATTATATATTTATTATTAATTTATCTATTTATAGACAATGAGTAATTGTGATTTCAACATTGGGCAAATAATCATGATAGTTATAATTTTTGTCATAATTTTGCGTTATCTTGGAGATTTTCGGTAATATTAAACAAAAATCTGTTGTTACCCAATTATTTGTTTAATTAATATAAAATTATTATTAATAATCACAAATTCTTTTTTATACTTTTTTTTTAACAGGCAAATGTTACATTTGTTGTAAGATATAGTGTGTACTGTTTAAATGCGTATATTTCAAGGATTTGATATCGGGGGTGTCAATGTAAACCCCCAGGACAGTTGTGCCATTAGAATTACTGATTAAAATGATTAGTTATTAATAAATCATTTAAGAACAGCAACCATCAGCCCTAAACTCATGTCTTTTCATTGGTCGAAATGTGTCTGCACATTTCTGTGCTCTTGTATGACATCACCACCTAAGCTCAGGTCAGAGTTATTTACAGTTCACCAAGACACTGAATATCCCCTGGATCACGTCCAGTTCCACCTTAAGAGAGAAACAGGACATTGATCTCCATCAATATGACGTAGACGTGACATTTTTATATTAGATAGATGGATCTCTCCCTGGGCCTGTTTTATTGCTTCGGATAAATCAGATGGAGTTTACTGCTGCTCTTCCTCAGATGACTCTGATACTGAAAGGCTCTGATTTTGGATGATCTTCCTTCTCAGTGAAAGCTCTTATCAATTGGAATATTTTACCTGAAGAAATTAGGATGTGTACATTCGATTTGTGTGAATAAAAATTTAAATCTTATTTAAAATTAACACAAATTTGTGACCATTGATTTTTACTTATTTATTTTTTATTCTTTCATTTTGTTTCTTGCTCTGACGGGATGTGTATAAGTAACTATATTAAATTATTTACCATTTTATCAGAATCAGGGGCGTGTAAACTTTTGCACTGGGCTATTTTTAGAAATTCTATATTATTCTTTAGTGTGAACTTTTTTAACATTTCTTTAGTGAAATCACTTTCTCAGGGCAGGACTAAATTAAAAATAAACCTTAATTTCAAAAATCCTCTTATTTTTCCAAAAGTATCAGCTTTTTCCAGATTCTGCAAGGGGTGTAAACTTTTGTGCACAACTTTATATGTGTGTTTTAAATTTATGTTTATCTGCCAAGGGACTGCTGATGGAAGTAAGCCTGCGGGCTAAATTCGGTACAATGCATGATATGGAAACATTAATGTTATATTTGTACATGGTCCCTTTCAAATAAACTTAAATCAAAAGGTGATGTCGTATGCGGTTTAGTGTAAATTTAGCGATAATTTCTGCGTTACAGGAGCGGCGTACTGTCAGTTCATGGACATGCTGTTTCCAGGCTGCATCAGTCTTAAGAAGGTCAAGTTCCAGGCCAAACTGGAGCATGAATACATCCACAACTTCAAACTCCTGCAGGCTTCCTTCAAGAGGATGAACGTCGACAAGGTGAGACCAATGTGAAACCCTGCCTGGCTCCACGAGTTGTTACGTAATCTATCTGCATGATGTCATTTCCTCGTTTCCACTTCCTGTTTCCCCTCCTCTTAGATCATCCCTGTCGAGAAACTTGTCAAGGGACGATTTCAAGACAACCTGGACTTCATTCAGTGGTTTAAGAAGTTCTTCGATGCCAACTACGACGGGAAGGAATACGAGCCGCTGGAGGCGCGACAGGGACAGGACGCTATTCCTCCTCCAGATCCCGGAGAGCAGATTTTCAACCTGCCGAAGAAATCCCTCCACGCCGCCTGCTCCCCCACCGCAGGTGCAGGTAACTTCCTTTCAAAGTCAATCGATCCGTCACGAAAGGTCGCTTAAACATTCTTTTGCATGCATTTGAATCGTTCACTTGAAACCCATTCGCACGCAGGAGCAACTAGATCAGCCAGCACAACCCCTAAAGCCTCCAGCGCCACCACCACGTCCCGACCCTCGTCCGCGAAGAAGCTGCCGGTGCTGTCAGCGACCCCCGCTAAAGGAGAGAAAGAGCTAGTTGACCAAGTAACACAACTAAACGAACAGGTGGACCTCCTGACCACACCAACACCATTCAAATCCAGAAATAAATAAACGAAATTAAGTCTAATCCTTCATCTCACAGCTCAACACAATTAAGCTAGCGCTGGAAGGCGTGGAGAAGGAGCGGGACTTTTACTTCGGGAAGCTGCGGGAGGTGGAGCTCTTGTGTCAGGAGCAGGGTCAGGAGAGCGGGGCCTTCGGGGAGAGACTCATGGAGGTGTTGTACTCCACAGACGAGCAGGTCAGTCACAAACATTCATTAGGATGGAACTGAGGATGAATGACGTGATTAACGTAAGTCAAATGTGCACGCAGGAGGCCGGCGGTGAGGGGCACGAAGCTCCCGCACAGGAGGAGGACGTCCCGGACGACACGCAAGACGAATACTAAACAGCTGTCAATCACACATACACGCACTCGGCCAGAGAACTGCTTTCCGGTTCAGCGTTTTCTCCAAACTCGTCACAGTTTATTTTTCCGTTCGGTCTGTGAAGGACTGAGACAGATTGGCCAAATAATCGATTTTGTCCTTTGTTTTATTGTGATGTACATCTGACTGCTTATATAACACAACACGAGTACGGTTTTCCTTTAGCCAAAGTCTTACCACACTGATGAAGTACGTTTTGATTTGGTGAGTTTCTGCTCCAGTTTAGTAGTGTTGTTGTTGTTGTTTTTGATTTTTAGAGGTTTTAGATTTGACATCTAAAATGGAACCGGGACGTTTTAAAGAGACACTGCAATAACCATTTGTGATGTGGTTAAAATAATTTGGGAACAAAAACTTTTGGCTCATTTACAAAACTAGCTTGCACCAGAATACCATAGTAACTACAGTTTTTATTACTGTTTTGACATTTGTGTTATCTCAGTGTGACCTAAGAATGACACGCTTGATTCTGAAAATGTCTCACAAAACAAATGAAACTTCCAGCTACGAGCATTTATCCGTCCTCATTTAATGCAGATACTGATGCACAGATAATTTCATGGTCGATAGAGTGTTACGTGAAAGATTTTGGATCGATGAAAAAAGCAGTTACGTGTCACAAAATATGTAAAATGCCACAAAAGAAAAGCTTTTTTGCCCTGTTGTTTTGTCTGATGTAAACAATACCGTAGCGACTATGGTATTTTGTCAGTGGTTACCATGGTAAAATGGTTTCGTCTGACATAGGTTTGTGTTTTAAGCATTGGAGTTTAATGCATACTGGTTCTATGCATGGGAATATAAACTCCTGTGTTTTGAAACTTTTTAAATTTTATATTATGTTGTATTTACTTTGAGCATTTTGTGTCTCAACTTCACAGGTGTGGAAGCCAACGACAGTGTTTATTAGACTGCATTTCATTTCGAAGCGTGCAATCCGTTTTCTGCATCTTAACGTGTTAGATTTTATTTTGTGTTGAGAAAAACAGGCATCATCTGAAGAAAACACTGCGTATTGAAGTTTTTACTTATGTTGTTGTAAAGCACAGGTCTTAGCAGAAGATCTTCTGAACAGAAAACATTATTCTCGTGATCTCTCGTCAATATTATCTACAGGTCAACGCTTATGTCATTTATTATTGTGTACAAGGAAAAGGAATGTAAACATATGTACTGTTAATAATTATAAATAGACAATGTTTTTCTTTTTTACTACCCTCACGGTATCTCCCCTTATGCATTCCCCAAATGTGTCGCATGTTTGCATTTTATTTGTGAATAACTTGACCTGCTTTTTACATACAGTATTTAATAAAAAAGAAAAGAAAAAATATTATGTTAGATGTTTTTTTGTATGTTTAACTGTTAAATCTCTGGACGTATGGATAGACTTGCTCTAATAAAACCCATCACTTTAAAATGAAGAAATGATTCATTTGTATTACTGAATGTCTGTAGCTCAGTGGATTTTGGCCTTTTCGGCCCTCAGATTTTCTTCAAAAGGGAAATACTAAGACACTATGAAAGATATTTTAATTCAAGCTTATTTTAATGCTTGTTTCTATTGCGAACAACTTTAATCCATTTTAAGACAACTGCTTTAAAAGTGTCTGCGAAATGCATACGTATATAATATGATAAATAAAATTGAGTATTTCACAAGTTTAGATTCACAAGTAGTGAACGTAATCAGACATATTTAAATTATTTTAACATATTTTATTTTATGTTTTTATTATTGTTTTTATTAAGTATTTTTGGAGCAATACACGCAGTGGGCCGGTAGGTGTCAGCAGCGAGCGGCCTCACGAACGTGATGAGCGGGAAAAACAAACCGAAGGAGAAACTCAATGGAAACGTGTAGAAGTATCAAAACACAACGTTTGGTGAAGATAACATGATGTAAAGTGTTTTTAAAGTCGTGCTGGAGAGGATTTCATACATAAAGAATAATGTCGAAGGTAAGTTGACAGTTCTTTTTAAACATTTTACATATTTTAGAGAATGTCAAGCGATCTATTCGCTCGTAGGCAAGGCAAGTTTATTTATATAGCACATTTCATACACAAATGCAATTCAAAGTACTTTACATAAAATGATTGACAGAAAGAATAAAACGTATCTTTAAAATGCAAATTATTTAAAACAATAAAACAGCAATAAAATTGATTAAAAATGTGAGTGTATATATAAAAAGAATAAGAGCAAAATAAAATAAAATAGAAATAGAAGTGCAGTTGATGTAAAGCAGCACTTAGTCAAGTCAAAGTTTTTTTAATCAAATGCTAAAGTCGGCTACAGTACAACTGACATGAGTTGATGCCATTTTGAAAATCAGAGTCATATTTGTAGTTAATAAAGGATGTGAAAGCAACAGATTGTGTTTTTTAAGTAAAACTCTTATTTCAAACTATCTCATGCAGGCTGACATGACTGTAACGAAGTATTGCAGTATTATTGTTTTTCTTGACATGCACACCTGCTTGTGTCTTCAGCGCAAGAGAAACCTTGGCATGAGATGTGTGTTATTTCCAGACGACGTGAAGGATGCCTTCAGAAAGAGCAGAAAGGAACCCAACAAGACATCAACGCCAGCCACAAAGTCCTGGGAGAGATGTGGCGACAGTTTTCTGGACACATCTGTCATCCAGGTGTGTTATCTGTAACACTGAGGAAACGCTGTTGGTCGGTTACACATGTGCACTAAACATCACATCTTTGTGTTTTAGAATCTACAAACATCAGAAAAGACAAGCAGAGATGTCCGGAAAGTGGTCCAGACACATGTGACCTCTGGTAACTACACCTTCTTCAATTGCGAAGTGAATCATTTTATTCAGATACAATTTATATAGAAGTTTTGTGAAAGGAGGTCAATATCAGTATGCATTTCTTGACCTGTGCTTATACATCTGTGTTGATGTTAAGGAGTTAGAGAGGCCAGCACAGATGAGCCGGTACACATTGCCTGGAGCTCCAGTGAAGATGAAGAATCAGACACTGAAGATCCTCCTCGACAGACGCCTCAAACATCCAGAGCTCACAAACAACATCCTGTGGATTATTACAAGAGTCTGCGCATGCTGAGCGCTGGTGTGGGTAAGAACACAACCATGTTATTATGGAGAGTCATATTTCTGGTACTGTCTTAATGTATTCAAAGTGAATTATTTAACACGAATTTTGTTTTCATAATTATTTGGAATTGAATTGTACCGTATATCACAAAACTGTGATAGGTTTGAGATGAGAATTAAAATATAGAATCTGTCTTTTAATTTAATTAGGAATTAATAATCTACGTCATAAAGAATATAAAAGAGCCTCGTCTCAATGGTTTGAATTATTTTATTAACCCAGTACATTGTTTTTTAAGCATAAACCACTATTTACTGCTTCAAATTTCTTGCAGTATAACAATAAAAAGTGAAGTTGAAGAAATTTAAAGAACAGACTGTTTAGAGTCCCCGTGAACCCGAAGTTTCAATGGTTTTTACTTCCATATTTTGACGCATTTTTGAGTAAAATGGAATTTGGAATGAGAAAAAATAATGGTCGTGGCTTTCGTCTTTCTCTGCGATTTGATTGAATGTATATAACACCTGTGGCATTTTGAAATGGAACTGGCTGCAGACAGTTGAAGAGGAGGAGTTGACAGATGCTCTGCCCAAGCGGTCTGGATGAAGTGCATTTTCAGACTTTAATTTAAGGTTGCGATGGCTCACAAATTCTAAAAAGAGAATGACCCACATTGATAAACTATTTAACAATGGACGCTTTATTTTTTATTTCACTGGGACTTTAACAATTGTGATAGACTATGTCCTTTTTCAAATCGTTTCTTCTGGCTGCAGTGCTACAGATCATAACTGTTTTTGAAATGCTTTTATTAATTTGTCCATCATATACAGAACACTGCTCTCTGATTTCCTTTCAGACACGGACGACCTGCCATCTATAGATTCAGACAGTGAGACAGAGGAAGACAACTCCACTTCAAAGGACCAAATCGACTTTCCAAACCCTGTTGCAGTGAGTTTGCTGTTGTTTATTCTATAATAGAGTAATGTTAGTGCACTCGACTCCTGCTATTTATGTCATGAAATAAAAGAACACAGATAAGGTGTAATAGTGTGCCAGTAGGGGGCGTTGATTCCTTACAGATGATGTCTGGATGCTCCAGGGTTCATGATGTCACTGCTCCTGTTGGGACTGACCTTTGCCCCAAATATTTACTTGCACTCTTAAGATTTCTCTGTATTAGTACATGACATTTTGAGGAGTAAGGTTGAAGTCACCTGAATATAAGATCAAAACACTGTGTCCTGTTTGGACTACCTGTTTTTCTTGTGTAGGCCACTTATACAAATTCTTATGTAAAAATGATTATAAATTTATTTACATTTATATTTATGCAGTTGATAAATGCTTTTATCCAAAGCAAGTATGTGTTCTCGTTGGAATTAATCTCATGATGACCTTAGTACTCCAATTAAGCTCCAGGAAACAAACGATAAAATATAATCCTCTAATTTTATTTGGAATCTATTACTGTTTGCCAATCCTTTTTTTTGGTTTTGTCATCCACCCTATCCAAATAATAATCAGCTGACTGTAACTGAAACATCCCAGAGCATCTTGTTATGGTACATAGTGATAAATCCTGTAATAGTTTTCAGGCCCAGCTACACTTGTGAGCACCTGACGTGGTTGTGGGTTCAAATTCTTCATTTAAACCGGATGCTGCACTTTTTGCCATTATTCTATCTGAATGCAAACCAAACTGAAAGTAAAGGCTTTGTCTGGTTTGAGTCCTGGTGCTTGCGATGATGGGTCAAGTCTAGCAAGCAACACGTTTCAAACACATCAGTCCCAAGTAGGTTTGACTTCAGCGGTGGAGATTAAACCTGATGTATGTACATGTAAACAAAGGTTAAAGTTCATATAATGCAGTCCAATACTGATCATAGTGTGTGGGGTCATCAGTTTGATTTCCTAACTCAAAGGAAATAAATAAACAGATATATTTAGCAAATTCAGCTCTATTTTTGGAACAATTGGGATTTGTGGCTTTGTGACGTTTTTATGGCAATACATATTTTTCCAATAATAACTCCCATTGTTTTAATAGTGATTTCATTAGGTTCTCAAAATAAAATAAAATAATGAAATAAATTAATTAATATAATATCATATAAAAGTATAGTGAAATGTAATGTAATAAACATAAAATAATGGCACAATTTAAGATGAATTTTTTAGGGGTAAAATATGACCCTAACCTATTTCTTTTATATGAACCAGTTTCATTATATTTGGGTTCACAGGTGCATTTTGTAGCAATATTGTCAATACCAGCATGATCTGTGACATCAGCAATGACATTATATGTTTTACGGTACAATGAGTATCATAACCTATTACATCACATGAATATGGCACAATTTACTGTCACTGTGTCAATTCTGTCCAATCTGAGCACTCGAGGCTTTCTGTATACAACTTCAGACTACTTCCAGGAATAAACGTCACCTGATCTTTCAGTCTTCTGCCTGCACTAAAAAAATATCATTTCTTGGTATGTTTATCGTGTTTTCCAGAACAGATATCTTTAAATAATATCAAGAAACATTTATTACTTCACTAAAAGCTACATGACCTATTATATTCAGTCTGGTTCCTATCAAATTAAAGGGATAGTTCGCCCAAAGATTTAAATTCTGGGACACCATTCGTTACCATAGTAGGAAAAACTAAATGGCAGTCAAAGGTGCCCCAGAACTATTGTTCTCCTTTATTCTTCAAAAAATGTCACTTTGTTTAACAGAAAAAATACATTTGTACAGGTTTGAAACAACCTGAGTTTGAGCATTTTTCAAAATATCTTCTTTGTGTTCTGCGGAAGCAAGAAAGTCACGCAGCATTGAAATGACAAAAGGGTGAATAAACAATGATAGAATTTTGAACAATCCCTTTAATTTACGTTTCACTTAATTGAATAAATGCATCTCAATATTACTTTTCTTACCCCGTTGGCAAATCGTTTCTCTGTCTTGATTTGATAAAAACACTCGCTACTGATAAACAAGACAAACATACTAAGAAATGAAGTTCTGCTGTATAAATCACACACCCCATGCTTGCTATTTGTCACCACGTGTCCAACTTTATTCCTCAAGTCAAGATCGAAACCATTTGTCAAAAAAACATTTTGCACGATTGGCTTTCACGCGAAAAACATTCTTGCTCCTTTTACTTGGAAACGCAGGATGTGTTGATGGGAAATTAAATCTCTCATTCACTACACCTGTGTGACTACCCACAATTCATTTTCTTGTGTCAGTGGTTATCCGTGGCCTGGCATCCTTCAACGTAGCGCAGCAGTTCCATCCTGTTCCTGCCGGTTTGGGATCTGCCCCGTATGACGTGTCTGGGAATGAGATTCGATAGAGCAAAATGTTTGTGTACTCCTCCATTCATATTGAGCCAGTGCGGACTGAACACATTTTTGAGCCCGAGCCAGGAACATAGTGTACTGCGGAGAGAGAGAGACACAGAGAGAGAGAGAGAGCACGGTGTTTGCTGGCGTTCTGCCCTGCAGGGTCAAGTTGATTCAAATAAAAGAGTGTGTAGGCTGCTCAACGGCCTGGAATGCTGAACGTGTCTTCACACGATAAGAAGGCAGTCGATGTCTCTAGAAGAAAACCAGTTTGGAATAACGCAGAAACACAAGCACACGTACAGAGGCCATTAACCCCCAACATCCATCTTTTACAACCTGTCATAAGGTGAGCGGCTCATATAACAGGCCTGGCTCGTACCCTGAGCACCTTTATCAGTGGAATGGATCTTTCTGTCTTTTTTTGTTGTTTGCTTGAGGGCGTATACTTCATCAAATGTCCCGTGACACATGTCTGTTGTCTCAGATTTTCCCATAATTAAGAATCGATGTTCCACAGAAAAATCAAGAGATCATTCATCAGCATTTCTGCACGCAGTTTTGCAATCTCAGTTTTTTTTTTTTAAGAAACGTGACAAAGTCGTTGAAAAAATGACATGCGTGTACAGACGCAGAAAAAAGAAGAGAGACCATTCCAAATGTTAGTTTCTCGATATATTTTGGTCATTCTGGTTCAGTGTCTGTTGAATTTCAATAAAATCGAACCTCAGGAGAGACATAAAGTCTTCCAACAGCATGACAACAGCATGACAACTGAGAGAAAAATCAAGATTATCACATAAAAAGGAATCAACTATTCTAGTAAACACATTGACAAATTTGACTTTTGTGTTGCGCTGAAAGTGAATCTGAACTTATTTTTTTGAAGTATTTGAGATCTGAACAAATGCACAAAATCTTTTCTGTTATTTTCACATGTTGCTCCAATTAAGATTTTCTGCTAAATAAATGCAAATAGAAAAAAAATTATATTTGAAATTTAGTAGAAATATTGTTTCCAGAATGAAACCAAAATGATCATTTTATCTAAACGCATAACTATAAATAGTATTTTTTACTAAACTTTTTCCCTCAGCTGTATATATTCAGCTTTAAGAAGAATGTAATAATGTTTGGCAAAAACAATGAGACGCATCACTCACTCAACTGTTTCTTAGCGTGAACAAATATACAGCGTACACCGAGAGAAGTTGTAAATAAAGGAGAAGCCACAGGAAGTTGAATGTGGTTTTGGCATTCAGTGATTCGAAGGTGCAAAGGTCAAAGTGACTTTAGTTCTGGAGAGGAGGAGCTCACATTGAGTTTTAAGGTCATTTGGAGGTTATGTACAGCGGGACAGAATTAACATGAGGCCAAAGTGTTCTTGTGATTTGCGAAGCACCTTTGGCCTTCTCACTTACTTTGCATTTCAGCATCCAAGTGATTTGTGAATTTGAAGGACGGAACGGATGCAGATGTTGTTGTTTCACAGTTCTTCAAGCTCGGGTAACATGCTAGTTCTGATTTTATTACTGTTAAAGTAATAAGGCAACAGGCGATGAACTCACTGTGTTTCTGGTCAATTTTGTTTGATAAAAACACAGATGAGATCTCTTTAATATCTTAGTGAGTTCTCTCGATCATGAAGAACAATTGGAAACGTTTTCTTAAAGTGACGGTTCACCCAAAAATACAAAATCAGTCATCATTTACTCATCCTCTTCAAAGCTGCAGGGCTTTATTTCTTCCTCAAAAAACAAAAGAAGATATTTTGAAGAATGTTGTTAACTGGCCCCCATTGCCACTTTTTTGGCATTGGTTTTGTGTCCGTACAGCAGACGTTAATTGGGGCCAGTGTTGTTCGATTATCATCTTTCTTCAAAATATCTTCTTTTGTTTTCTGCAGAAAAATGTCACACAGGTTTAAAATGACAAGAGGACGAGTTAATGATGACAGAATTTACATTTTTGGTTGAACTGTCACTTTAAGTTTCATCTGATCCTCAGATATTTCTCTTGAGAAAAACAGTCAGAAAAGTGAGAAATGTGTCTGTCATCAGAGTTTGAGAAGAGATGTCAACAGTGTGTCAAACTGAGCTCACATTTATCTCGTCTGCAATCAAAAGTCACTTTTAGTGAAGATCTCAAGATTAACTCAATCATTTCTCACATTTACCAAATCCAGATTATTTCACCTCCATGTCGTGGTTTTGTCATTTTTGTCCGATTTTATTTCTCCTTCGCAATTTTAGGAGAAACATCTGAGACTAAGCTGATACTTAAACTAAACATCTGAGAAAGCTGTGAAAGTGTAGTCTCGTGTAGCCAGACCTTCTTTGTTGACTTACGGGTAAAGCAACCAATCACGTTTGGTTTTGTGCCGCCTGATGTTTAGAGGCGTGGAAATGTCCCCGCAGTAACAGACCGGTGTACATCCACCAACAGCAACAAAATGATTATACGTTTCTGACGTGAAACTCGCAAACTTTTAATCACAAGAGTTTAGCCGATCCTGATGAATTCTTATAGCAACCGTTGTTAAAGCAACACGACAGTTTACTTCTTAGATCAGACGGCTTTGTGTTGTTTCCAGGCGGACCGTTAAAGAACACAACACACACTTCTCCCGCCAATCCTGTGAATTTCAACCAATCAGATGACGACTCTCGTAATTTTTATTAGCTCAGGTTGCGCATGCACATACCATTTCTTGAAGTAACCACCAGGTGGCAACCGTGTCCTTGGAGCATCGATTAAATGTAGTTGAAGAAGAGAGAGATATTGCAATATGTCGTAATGCGCATGCGTAAAAACCAGTGTGTACGTCTATGGGTCAAAAGCAGTATAATTTGCAACGCTGTGCGTTAAAAAAACAAAGTATGCCACAGACTTTATGAATCAGACGGTCATCCAACAGTTTGTGGACGTGACGTCTGAAGCCCAAACTAATGAAAGTGCACCATCTGAGCGTTTTCCCATGCCGGATTCAAACTTCCAGAGTCCAGAATCCCACTCAAACTTATATGAGAAATCAAACATTTGTAGATGAAATATGTTGTGTTGTGCCCGGTTTTGAGACCACAGAAGGTCCGAGCATGCCGAGTTATTTGTGAATGTGGAACGTCATACTTGAAGGTAACACCTGTTTAGTCCTCAGTTCCACCCCGGCGACAGCCTGTCAGGAGTCTGAAGACATCTTTTGAATCCCATAATTTGTGTAATTGTTTGCGTGGACTATGCATTTCAAAGAGTTCATGTGTAGTTTGAGGAGGAGGTTGAAAATGAGACATTTTAGAAGCGCTTTTTGTTTGTTAAAAGTCTCTGTGCTTGGCTTTACGGTGTTGACGCTTGTCATAAAGAAATGAGTCCCTCTGGTTGGTTGTGTAACTTTAAATTTCTATCTTAATTTTATAGACGATAAGAATTCAATTTAAAACATTACACTGAAAGGTTATGATTCTATTTCATACAAGATGCTAAATTGTGGAGACAGCACACATCAACAATATTTCACGACCTTGAGATGTTTTTTGAATTTATGCCGCGAATACGTGTTTTTCTAATATGTGTCTTCGGTGCATATTTATAAGTTGCACATGCATGTATTAGACACGTAAAAATGCACAAATGAAAGTGTCGGAAGAAAAATAATAATATTAGTTTTAGCCGTGTCATATGACCCATTTAAATATAATAAACGGATTGAGAACGTATTGAAAATGTTGCTGGAACGTTTTTATAAATGCAGTTTTTGCGGTTCTCTCATACAATAATTTCATCATTCTTTATTTATTTTCTGTTAATAAAAGATCTCATTTCAGTCTCCGGCCGACATCTCTGTCTACTCGTCTAATGATGATGAGGATCCAGTGGAGAACAGGACCGATTCTTCTCTCCTGGACCCGGCCGACACCAGCAAACAGTCGGTCAGCGAGTGGGTGCGTTCTGCTCAGGCCATTCTTCAGACGCCCCAGAAACAAACCACCAGAACCATCAAGACCCCCGAGGACTCCAGTAAGAAGAACAGAAGGTTTGAGAGGTGCGATCTGCCGATCTTAAATCTTTATTTCATGACTTCAGTTATTTGCTCTTGTGGGGTTTTGTTGATTTCAAAACTTGCACTTTCGTTCAAACCCTCAAATATCTTTTCAATGTAAACACAGGACACAAAAAAGGTTCAAAGTCCATCCGCTGTTTCAAGAGTACATTCACACCTTTACCGTAAGACCTGCTCATTTGATTGGCTGATGGGGAGTGGCTTCCTTTACTCATTTTGGAATAATTTACCAAAGCGTTTCCTTCACACACATAGGAATGCGGTCAGACTCCTGGTGTTAGTCCGATTACTCATAGCCATTGGTTTCAAGAGAACAAATAAATGCCTTAATGTTAAATGTCTTTATACTGCCCATGTCCTTCTTACAGGAAGTCAGCAGTTACTCGGAATTTGTGAATGGGTGTGAAGGGACCGTTATGTCTGTCCCCTCACGGGGGAGCTCTGTCTCTGTTTAGATTTTAGTTTTCAGTCTGAAAATCTTTTAGTCCGACCCCTCAGCACTTCCTGTAGGGGAGTGAAGAAAAGTTGTCTTATGCACAGTGACACTTCAGCTTGAAATGAAAAATCTGTTTTGTTTTCTCACCTTCATGTTGATCCGAATCTCAACGAGACTCTCTAGTGAAAGACAAAAGATGCATTTTTGAGGAATATTCTAGATGCTCCTTTATGCACTAAACATCAAAGAGAATTTCTTACTGTGTTTTTGCAGTTTTTTCTTAAATCAAGATGCGTATGCTTGAGAAGCAAGCCAAGTTTATTTATAGAGCACATTTCATACACACGGGTAATTCTAAGTGCTTTACATAAAAAGAAGTAAAACAATAATATAAAAATAATCACAACAATGAAAACAAGGGATTTAAATAATTTAAAAATGAATTAAAACGGTTAAGAATAAAATTATTATACATGAAATAAAGTAAAATGGAGATGGTGGTCTAGTGGGTTAAACCACTGAACTGGTAATCAGAAGGTTGCCGGTTCGATCCCAGCAGCCACCACCAGTGTGTCCTTGAGCAAGACACTTTACTCCATGTTGCTCCAGGGGGATTGTCCCTGTAATAAGTGCACTGTAAGTCGCTTTGGATAAAAGCGTCTGCCAAATGACTAAATGTGAATGTAAATACAGTGCAGTCAGTTGGGACACAAAGCATAGTGCTCATACAGTAATCGCAGGGCTGTCAAACGATTAATCGCGATTAATCACATCCAAAATAAAAGTTTATGTTTACATAAAACATGGCTGTTTACTCTGCATACTAATTTTGAATTTATAAACAAACATGCATGTTTAGATATTTGGGAAATATTTACAGGTGTTTATTTGTATTTACCAATAATAAACTATATATAAATTTGGGCTGTCAAACAATTAATCGTGATTAATCGTATCCAGAATTAAAGATTGTGTTTACATAATATGTGTCGGTATACTGTGCATATTATTTTTTTTCATAACACATACACATAAATGCATATATTTAAGAAAAATATAACAATTAATAAACTTTATTTCGAATTTCAACTATTGTTAAATATGAATTAATACATTTAAATATTTCTTAATATATAGACAAGTATGTGTATGTTTTGTGTTTATAAATACAAAATTAATTTTTATACAGTACACAGATATATATCATGTAAACACAAACCTTAATTCATTTTTTTTAACCTAGTTAATGCTGACTTTTATGAGTAGTATTTTATAGTTACTTTGTCATTATTATCTTTGTTTGATTATTATTTTCTTTATATACTTCTATATCTTCTTTTATCTTTTATTGTCTGTAGCGCATTGGGTGTTGGAAAAGCGCATTACAAATAAAATGTATTATTATTATTATTATGGATGCAATTAATCGCGATTAATCGTTTGACAGCCCTAATATAAATGTTTATTAATTTTTTCTTAAATATATGCAAGGATGTTTGTGTTTTTATAAATACAAACGGTAAACAGACATATGTTATGTAAAAAACAACTTTTATACTGGACGCGATTAATCGTTTGACAGCCCTGTTTTTAAGTCTTTTGCCATCTTAAAATGCGTCTTGTTTTTGTAATGAATTTGTGTGTTTGATTCAATTTGATCCAGTGTGATGTCTCTTTACAGAGGAGGTCTTGCTGAAAAGCTGAACCGACTCCACAGCCGGCAAAGATCAGCTATAAGCTTCTGGAGACATCAGTGCAGCTCAAGCACATCAGCTGGTAAGACACGGCCCCGTCAGATCTGTTTATACGATATTATGTTCATATACATCTTGATTTTACGCACACCACAGATCATCAAACATTAGCTCTCTGTTGCTGACCGCTAAGAGGGTATCATTATAAATGTTTATCCAAATAAAAATCCGTTCTTTTCATTTCTGCTAATGTGCGCCAGGAAAACATTTTACCACCAATCGGCTGTTTTCATATTTCCATGATGTGTTGTATATTCCAGAGATGAGATTTTGCCGTGAGAGGAATACAAGTCACAGATCGCCTGTTTGTTTCTGCTCCCCGTACAACACGTCTAGCATTGTGTGACAGAACCTTAGACGTTTATCTTTTAGTCAGCGCAAAGTGACAGGAAACCACACTTACACACCTAAAACACATCACGTTTTCAGTTTCCATGGTATAACGGATTTCTTTTCATACGGTTCTCTGCCAGGGGTCTTTTGTGCTTGCGTCTGCATGTGAAGAGTGGGCTTCTATACACATGTTTCAGTTGAAAGTGGAAAGTCAAGAAAAATGTCGAAGGCACGTGTGGAAATTAAACGTATCAGGCTTTCTGATGTGAGCGAGGGCAAAGGTCACACGAATGCATCATTTTCATTTAATAATAAATCCAATGCCATGAAAAAGGACTGTTAGAGCACATAGGACTTAAAGGCATAGTTCACCCACAAATGGAAATTCAACGTTGACTTTTACTAAACTTCTTGGGTCAAAATAAACAAACATCGGTTCTTAATAAAGTATATGCAAATGTGTTGAAACCTGTTTCCTTTCCCAATGGTAAACTTAATGATTTATGATATGAGCTGTGGGAAACGATTTTCCCAGAAATGTCTATTTTAAATTATTTTGACATTAAAGGTCCGGTGTATGAAATTAAGCAGCATCTAGTGGTGAGCTCACAAATTGCAACCAACGGCTCACTCAACCTCTCCCGTTCGAAACACTACGGTGGCTGACACAGAACAAAGCTTCTTTGATGAAGGAGAAAGCCTATTTATGAAATGCTTTCTGTAGAGCAGTTTGTCCCTTTTGGGCTACTGTAGAAAGAACATGGGGAATTCCATGTAAGAGGACCCGTGGTATGTGTAGATAGAAATAGCTCATTCTTATGCTGGGTTCAAACCAAACACGAACAATAGCGTTCCACGCTCGTTATTAATCGCTGGAAAAGTTTGTTGTTTCACAGTTATTGTTCAGGTGACACGATATGACAAATATTTGTATTTTATAAAAATGTTGACGGCATCAACTGCCAACCCAAACATAAAGTAAGGAATGATCTTATATACTCCAAGTCTTAGATGATGATTGGTTAGATCAATACGTACTAGGTTACGTAACATTAGAGTCTTCTTTACAGAACTTACACTAAAGCTTACATTCATGTATATTATGTTGCATTTATGTCAATAGATCCTCGCAAAATGAGGCATTAAACCATTAAACAGTGCAGAGATAAGTGTGCAAAAAAGCAACCTGCAGTTTTACCGTCGAAGCAGAGATGCAACAGAGACGCAAAAGTTACAGATTGCAGCTTTAAAAGTGGCATTTTAGTCCTGTAGGGAACCTTAGCAACTCCCTAAATGCCCTAACAACCACACAGCAACGCCCGGACTAGAATGATGGTGTTTTTGGCACAGGCAGGAGTCACTTGATCAGAAAAATAAGGTGAAATTATTTATGTCTGCACATTAACGTTTTCATCACATTCCTGTTCGTGTGCGGCCAGATGACTACGGCCGATAATACTTCATTTCATTCTCAAACAGATTTTCTTCCCCTTGACTGATATTTGCATGTGGAAATGTGATTCGTAGCGACCGGACTGTGTTTGGATCACTTTAAAATTCCCCAGCCCTTCTCCAGCTCGCTCTCACGCTAGCTGTGAGATTTACCGTTAAGCATTATTTCATACGCAAGAAATCAGATGTCAGTCTTTGGTTCTGAAACCTGTTTTCGTGCTTTCCACATTCAACTTCTATTTCTGCAGCGGTTTGTAAAAACAAAACAAAAGCTTAAAAAACAACTTGTTCTCCTGGTGCTGTTTTGCACGTGGTCGGATGAG
>CM017914.1:656872-675335 GCA_008369825.1 Triplophysa tibetana | reverse complement strand
AGAGAGGAATGAGAAACACATGCAGCACAGTGTGTTACTGGCACGCTTTCCCCTCTCTCTCTCTCTCTCTCTCTCTCTCTCTCGTTCTCTCTCCCCCTGTGGAGTGTTTGCTTTAAGGGCAGGCGCAGTTGACCCTGGAAAGTCCAAGAGTTCATTTTCCCCTGGAAAGTCCATTGGATTGATTCCAATTCTGCCCCCAAATGTGCAGCAGAGAACATATTTCTTTATATCCATCACTTCTGTTTACAAACTTATGGCGAGTTGATAAAGACTGATATAGAAACTGATATTGTAAAATTGGTTTTGGTATTAAAGGTCAAAGTAATGTGATAAAGAGTTTTTTTAGGTGCATCCTGGGACACTTTTTAAACATTATTTAGTGCTGCGTTGACATTTAAAATAACGAATATACTTGTGAAAAGATGCAAAATTTGAATCGCCTTTAATTAACGAACTTGCACACGCAAAAGACGAAAAAAGTTTGTGTGAACTATGTGTGTTGTGGTTGTGCTTGTTCGTGTGTTACAATAATCAATCAAGTCCATATAACGTACACTGGGTTCACACCTAATGCAAATTAAACGTTTTGCTCGACCAAAGTACATACGAAGTCAATGCAAAGACGCGTATAGACGCAAACTCGTGGAAGGCGGGACGGCGAAGGTCGAAAATATTTGTCAGATGGCGTCACACGCATGAAAGTCACAAACTATTAACAGCATTAAGTCCCGATTCACATTTCTTGTCTTTTTTGACGCATATTCCTTAATTTAAATGTAGACGCGTAGCAGGCGGGCGGAAATAGTGGGAGACGTGGTTGTGACGTGACTGCGCATCGAGATGGAAACAGTTCAACTTTTATAGTAACGCTTGTAGTACATAAGTAGTAAACACTGTGGTATACTATAGGAAGGTTCAAATGCTCTATAGGATCTTGGGATTTTATTGCAGTTTACTATAGTAAGCAGACTACAGTCGTTTATGTGGACAAATATATTTCTGTTGTATAGTAAAAAAAAGAATACACAGAACTTAAACAATAAATAAAACAAATTTAGGTAAACAAAAAATGATATGACACTTTTATCTTCAGGTAATATGTGTAGTCGGACAAGTAAATAACAAATTTACTTGTCCGAAGGACAACCACATAACAATGTCTACTGTAATGAATATAAATCCTTTTATTATTTGAATGATTTTATGTTGTGTATATTTTATAGGACTAGTTAACTATTTAACTTTTTATTGCAATGTCCTTGTACAAGAGATTATACATTTTCTATATTTTATTTTCTATAGTTTTATATATAAAATCACTAATTTATAACATTTGTTTTTTATATTTATGTTTTACGTATTTTAAAGGACTTTTTAAGCATTTAACATTTAATGCAATATAGGTTATATAGTTTTTATTGGATATTTTATATATTGCCTTTAACAATTCTGCCTTTTGTGCACAATCCTTTTATAGTGTCTATGATCCCATTCATAGACTACAATATACAAACATCTATATTCAACATAAATAAACCTAAGACATTATTTGGACTTTGTATGCGTACACTTCCTGTATTCCTGTAATTGTGTATTTCCGGTGGCCAGCTCACCTGCACAAGCTCATTAATGTGTCCTACACAGCCCACAGAGGGAAGAAATGTCTGTCATCATCACACACCTGTACCGCACCCTCACCTGTGTGTGTCAGCTCTGACGTCAACACACGTCTCTAATGTTTGTTCTTTGACTTCCTGCTGTGACGTTCCGTAAAAACAATTCATGCGAATATCATGAACTGTGCTTAAAGAATCTGTGTGAAGAATAAGGTTCCGGTTGAATCGACAGACTAGTATTATATTATTTCCTTGAATGAATATGAGATTTCTTAATGGGTAACTTCCATTTATAATGTTGTGTTTTAAATATATATATATTTGAAGAGTTTGGTTCCACAATTATAAAAATCATGTTTTTTATTGTGCATCCCAATTAATATCAATCAAAATGCAGTTGGTATGTTTTGATTTATGCCATAATAACTAAAAAAATACTGCTAACTAACACAAAAAAACACAATAAAAACATAGTTTAAAGAAAAATATTATTTTTATTATGTTAAGTTATCTCGGTTTGTAACCAAACTCTTCATATATATATATATATATATATAATATTAATTAAATACATACTTTTTATTAATTTAAATTTACAAAATGAATTTCTTATTCTTTATTTAATTGAATTGCATAAGTTAATGTTAATAATTATTGTTAAACTTTGATTTTATTTTTATTCAATATCATGTTAACCTATTACATTTTTATCATAATATTAAATAATAATTAAATGTTCATTTTTTTACATTTTTAAAATGTAATTGCCTTAATTATGCCTGAAGGCATTTTACATTTTATTTATTCATTTTTTGCTCAACAAAGTTGATCAAATCAGATTTCCCTAAAGCGTTCTTTCCATGCCGTCACTCGCGGGTTGTCAAAGACTGGAATTTTCTCTGCTTTGTTCTTTACGTTGACAGAAAGCAGAAAAAAGTGCTTGTTTGCAGAAGGCCAGAGAAAATGTCCACCTCTCCTGTGTAAACTTGCCTGCGCTGGCTGCCTGAAGCTCAGCGTGTGAAGTTCATAAGGTTCACTCAGATTACCCCTCTCTGCTGGCACCTGCTCAGTTCTCTCTCCGGGCAGGATGACTGAATGTGACGTGGGTGTTACGTCTCATGACATGAGCTTGCGAGCCTCGGCTTGTCGCGGTGGATGTCTTTGCAGAGATTTGTTTGTCTGGCACAGATGTTTTTCTTAAACAATATACCTTGACTCCAATGCAGAGATTTGTGTTTAACCTACTCACGTATGAACAGATCAAGATGCAATCTGTAGATTTGACGGTGTTAAGCTTGATCATCTTTAGATTATTCACAATATTCATTGAACGCGCATGGAGCATGAAATGGCAGGTTTTTCGCATCTTTACCAATCAGATTTGTCTGCAGTTTCAGTGTTAGCCTGTTAAGATCACAGCAGATGTTTGTACAGACGCATTTATCATTTACAGGCTATTATTCTCATAGTATGAGCGCTAATACCTTAAAGGTCCAGTGTGTCATTTTTTGGAGATTCTATTGAAAGAAATGCAATATAAAAAACATAACCATGTGTTCAGAGGTGTATAAAGACCTTCCATAATGAAGCGTTATGTTTTTTATTTTCTTAGAATGAGTTATTTCTATCTACATAAATCGCGGGTCTCCTTACATTGAAGTCGCCGTGTTGTTTCTACAGTAGCCCTAAATGGACAAACGGCTCTATAGAACACGTTTCAAAAGAATACATTATCTCTTTTATCAAAGAAGCATAAACATGATGACATTTTAGTCTTGTGTCAGTCACTTTAGTGCTTCGAAAGTAGCGGTGGAATGAGCCTTTGATTGCAATTCACGTAGCTCACCACTAGATGCCGCTAAAATCTCCTCATTACTCCTTTAAAGCAATTCTATTTAAAACATCTATGCGGAGGATGTTGAAACTAGTCTTGTGTAGTCAGATTTTTGACTGTCAGGTCCAGTTTCACCTCATTCTGACTAAATGTTTTGTCAAATGACACGCTTTGTTTGTTATGTTTGGGTAAGATCCGTGAGCTGTTTATTTTTCGTGTAGATGTAGATTTCATAATTGTGAATGATGCGTAATATTTAAATATTTGTCGAAAAACTTTGCAATTGAAACTCCAATCATGTCATTTAAAGCGACAGTTCATCAATAAATCAAAATCTGTCATCATTTACTCACCGTTGTTACAAACCGTATACATTTCTTTGATCTGTTGAACACAAAGGAAGATATTTGCGAGACTGTTTGCAGTTTCAGTTCTGGGACATCATTCAATTCACTTCGTAGAACATAAAATTAGATATTTTGAAGAATTTGGAAACACAAACAGTTCTCGGGCACCTTTGACTACCGTTTAATTCTTCCTAATATTGTAGTGAATGGTGTACCTGAACAGAAAATGACTCACATTCTTCCAAATATCTTTCTTTGGGTTCAACAGAAGAAAGTAATTTATATAGATATGAAATTACACAAGTTTAATTTTTGGGTGCACTGTCCCTTTAAAGATAACAGTAATGCCATTTCCTGAAATTTAAGTTTGATACTTTGTAGTTTGACCATTTTCGTATTTTTCATTACATTACATTTTGATAATAAAGAATTTTTAAAGAATTTAGTTACTGAAATATTGGTTGTTATTAAAAGTAACAAGTGACAAACTTTTCCCGCGAGTAATAAAGAGCGTGGAATACGATTGTTGAACCCCGCATTAAGGCCTGACTCACATATCACGTCTTTTCTGAGCGTATAATTGTTCATTTAAATGTAGACGCGCGGCAGGCGGGCGCAAATAGTGGGAGACGTGGTTGTGACGTGACTGCGCATCGAGATGGAAACAGTTCAACTTTTATAGTAACGCTTGTAGTACATAAGTAGTAAACACTGTGGTATACTATAGGAAGGTTCAAATGCTCTATAGGATCTTGGGATTTTATTGCAGTTTACTATAGTAAGCAGACTACAGTCGTTTATGTGGACAAATATATTTCTGTTGTATAGTAAAAAAAGAATACACAGAACTTAAACAATAAATAAAACAATAAAATAATATAAAGACAAAAATACATGAATTGCTACCTCAGCTTGGATTGATACTGAAGCTATTGTTTTAAGACCCCCACATGTGTGTCACGTAAACTGTTAGCAAGTTAAAGAACATTGTTTTGATGAAGAGATGTTCTCACAGTGCCTTCATGTGAGATCTGTGAAGTCACTTTTTGTCACCAGCGGTTGTTTTGCGTCTGGTGGGAAGCGCCACAGTGTTTGTGGTTCACCCGCAGAGCTTCTCCGACTCTTTCATGCGTACGAGAACTGTGGAGGTGGTGAATTGTGCTCTATCAACCCATCAGCGTTGACCGAAATCAATAGATTCAGTATTCTTCATATGCACCACATGTTGTTTTCTCTTTTGATACCCATACTTACTGTCTTTCTCAATCATGCAGTGGTTGTGGCTTCATTTTTATTTTCCCTAAAAATAATGGAAACTGATTTATAACTCTCTCCCTCTCTCTCTCTCTCCCTCTCTCTCTCTCCCTCTCTCTCTCCCTCTCTCTATCTCTCTCTGTCTCTCTCTATCTCTCTCTCTCTCTCCCTCTCTCTGTCTCCTCAGGCAGAATTTGGTTGTCGAGGGAGAGCTGTATCCCATAATTCTCAACACACATTTCAGTCAGAAAGTTTGCGTGGAGACTGATAACGTCGCTGTGAGATCTGGGGTCTCGGTTGAGAAATGCAGACCGCCGCAGTTAACCCGCTGCCTGTGGAGGTCAGAGACGAGCCGAGGGTCAAGCGAGAAATCTGTCCCATGTGAACAGGTTAGTCAGACGTGCCCCACTGAATTCTGTGATCACTCTTCATTTTGTCCGTTTTTTTCTCCAAAACTTTAGCTTGAGTCTCATCCGGTCTCAGATGTTTCTCCTAAGAAATCTCATAAATGTTTCCATTAGAAGAGATGTCAACAATGTGATCTCAAAAAAAAGATCTCAATATCAACTCAAACATTTCTCATTTAATTTACTCAAATCCTGATGATTTGACCTCTATAATCTCCGCCCCACCATACTTTTCACACGTTTTAACAATTGTTTAACTGCTTCCTTTTTTTATTTCCTTTAAGAAATTGCGACTATTTTTAGACTTAATTTTTTTGAGAAAACAGTATATACACATCAATTTGCTTTGAGCATCTTCATAAGTTTGTTTTGGCGACATAAACCGTTGACTCATAAAGATGAAAAATGTTTTTCCGTCCTCAGGTCTCAGAGTCATCCAGCTTGGACCGCAGGTGTGTTAGAGACTCTCTGCTGGACGCAGTGGAGGATTGTGGGTCGTCAGGGTCTCAGGGGGGACCTGTCGAGGTGGTTGTTCAAAGAGTGTACTGTATACCCATCAGTCGCTCTGAAAGAGTCTCTCTCCAGCACAGAACACCTGGCAGACCTCCGTCACGACCACAAGCATCAGACCATGTCGGCAGGTATTGGATCTTGGTGTGTTTTTTGTTGTTGTTGACTTTATTAAAGTGACAGTTCACCCAAAAACACCCATTTACTCGCCCTCGCGTCATTTTAAACCTGTTTGACATTCTTGCGCAGAACACACAAGAAGATATTTAGAAGAATGTTGGTAACTGAACTACAGCAGTACATATTGACTTTCTTCCAAAGAACACACAAGAAGATATTTTGAAGAATGTTCACGTTCGTAACCGAACTACAGCTGTACCCATTGACTTTCTTCTGCAGAACACACAAGAAGATATTTAGAAGAATGTTCACGTTCGTAACCGAACTACAGCTGTACCCATTGACTTTCTTCTGCAGAACACACAAGAAGATATTTAGAAGAATGTTCACGTTCGTAACCGAACTACAGCGGTACCGATTGACTTTCTTCTGCAGAATACACAAGAAGATATTTAGAAGAAAGTTCACGTTCGTAACCGAACTACAGCGGTACCCATTGACTTTCTTCTGCAGAATACACAAGAAGATATTTAGAAGAAAGTTCACGTTCGTAACCGAACTACAGCGGTACCCATTGACTTTCTTTTGCAGAATACACAAGAAGATATTTAGAAGAAAGTTCACGTTCGTAACCGAACTACAGCTGTACCCATTGACTTTCTTCTGCAGAACACACAAGAAGATATTTAGAAGAATGTTCACGTTCGTAACCGAACTACAGCGGTACCGATTGACTTTCTTCTGCAGAATACACAAGAAGATATTTAGAAGAAAGTTCACGTTCGTAACCGAACTACAGCGGTACCCATTGACTTTCTTCTGCAGAATACACAAGAAGATATTTAGAAGAAAGTTCACGTTCGTAACCGAACTACAGCGGTACCCATTGACTTTCTTTTGCAGAATACACAAGAAGATATTTAGAAGAAAGTTCACGTTCGTAACCGAACTACAGCGGTACCCATTGACTTTCTTCTGCAGAACACACAAGAAGATATTTAGAAGAATGTTCACGTTCGTAACCGAACTACAGCGATACCCATTGACTTACATTAGTTTTGTGAATTTAGAATGGGTTCTAGAGCTGTTCAGTTCCCAACATTCTTCTAAATATCTTCATTTGTGTTGAAGAAAGGAATTCAAACAGGTTTAAAAAGACAAAAGGGCGTGTAGTTAATGACAGAATGTTACTTTGTGGGTTAACTGTCCCTTTAACACAAGTGAATGATGTACATTTATCATTGAAAACTTAAACCAAGTAAGCATTTCTTTCTCATTTGTATTAAAACAATAACAAACAAACAACATTTTGAATCTGTGGCAGGATCACAGGCAAGACTTTGACCGGCTAGGTCTGGTAAAAGAGACATGTTTACCACCGACTCTCCTTTGCCAGTAACCAGTCGAACCAGTTTAGCAAACCAGTAATTAGTTTGCTTCCTAAAACATGTGTAGAACAATAAAATTAGCTTGAGAAAGTGCTGGAGAACATTGTTACGTCAGTGAATCATGCAGCGACCTGATTTCTCTGCGATCGATATGAACGTAAATAGTTCTGATGCCAAACACACGTGTATAGTACAGTACGTTCAGCAGCTTCACGTGATGTGCCAGGAACACAATGTGTTTGTAGCGAGCGTATAAAAAAGCTGTTGTCTGTTCTAAACACCACGAACAAAGTTCCAAGAGGTCAATCTGCTGGAGAGAGTGATAAATAAAGACCAAGCAACTTTTGCTCCATATTCTGTCAATGACTAACTAAACAACCCCTCCCAGTACACAAAGTACTCGCTCTCGCTCTCGTTCACAGCTCTCCGGGCCATATGGTAAAACTCTGCAAACATCTGTAATCAAGCCCAGCGATGTCAGTGATCCGTGGCCACACGCTTGTAAAAGAAGCAGAAAAAAGAGAGAAAGCGGGAGAGCTGTGACGTGCAGAGCAAACAAAAGCGATGTTAGAACTCTGGCCCTAATCCAACAGCACCAGTAGATGTTTAAAGAAAAAAAAAGTCATTTATTCACTCTCATGTCATTCAAAACCTGTGTGTGAGTCTTACTTCGGCAGTACACAAAAGAAGATGTTTTGAGAAATGTCTCGTGGTTTTGTGTCCATACACTAAAAAAGTCAACCTTCTTCGAAATATCTTCTTTCCAGAATTGCTGACCCAATCGGGCTCACTCTGGGCAGAGAAAACATGACGCCCCAAGGAGGTCGTCTGTTTATCGTTCATCTGCCTAAAACACGAACACGCAAAGTTTATATTCATACACTTAGTTTGAAAACGTTTGCCAAGACAAGCAGCGAGCTTTTCTGGGCAGAGATAAACATTGTTTGTTTACATAAACGGAATGAAAATAGTCACATTTTAAAGTGCGAGCTCGCCCCCCCCCACACACACACACACACACATAACATACTCATTCCAAACATGTAGGACTTTCCTCTTCCAGCAGAACACAAAAGAAGATATTTTGAAGAACGTTACAACATGCCCCCATTGACTTCCATTGTACGAACACAACACCCACTGAGACATTTCTCAAAATATCTTCTTTTGTGTAATATCTCAAAGCCTTTTATCGATTCTCAAATGTAAATATAGTGTGTATGTGGGTTGAGTCCGGTGGGCGACGACGTGATCCTCCAGTCAACACACATACTGCAGCGTCTGATGGGGCTCCAGTTACCGACAGTGGTCAAGTGACCTGCTTTTTTCCATCTCCCGTCATCAACACAACCACGTGCGTTTGGGACAACAAAACATCGTGTCTCAGAGTGATGGGGAGCGTGAGGGAGGGCGCCGTGGCCCGACCAGAAGAAACATACTGTATTAATCTTTCCTTGGGAACGTATGGAGCTCGGTCTGTAAATAAAACAGCACACCGATGCTTGAAGCGCCAGTGAAGGCAGGAAAACATGAAAACACATTTGGCTTTAGATTGTGTTTCTGTGTTGTGGGTCACTGTATCATTTATTGTAGGTGTTTGCAGAATCATTTGAATATTTAAGGAGTTTAGGATTATGTTTTGACGGAAGGCACAGATAAGCACCGCTTGACATTTTCCGTCGAAATTTAGTTTTTTTAAATTACAGAACTTTCTCATTCGTTATAGAATATGCTCATTTTCTTAACCTGTTTTTAATGTTTGTTAAAGAGACCCAAACATTGTCCTCGTGTCATTTCAAACCTGTATGACTTTCTCTCTTTCGGCAGAACACAAAAGAAGATAGTTTTGAAGAACGTTGCTAACCAAACGACACTGATCCGCAGTGACTTCCATTGTATGAACACAAAACCACAGAGACGTTTTCTAAATATCTTCTCTTGTGATCCTCTAAAGAAAGAGTCACGTGAATGTTTTAAACAACACCAGGGTGAATAAATGATGAAAGAATATTTATTTTTAGGTGAACTGTATCTTTAAGGAACCTCTTCAAAATGTTCTGACCGCCATTTTTCTTTTTGTCTTGTTACCAGGAACTGTTACCTGACCTGTATGTAACATGAAAGAGATACTTCACCCAAAAATATAAACTCTGTAATCTTTACTCACCTTCAAGTTGTTACAAATGTGTAAAAATGTCTTTGTTCTGATAAACGCGAAAAGAGATATTTGGAAGAATGCTTGTTGCCAAACTAGATCTCAACACCCATCGACTCCCATAGTAGAAAAAAAAACCGGCTGTTAATAGTGTCCCAGAACTGTTTATTGTCCCACATTCTTCAAAATATCTTCTTTTGTGTTCAACAGATCCAAAATGATAAAGTAATTTCCTAATGGGGGCCAAGATAGGTTTAGTTATGAGCATTCTTCAAAATATCTTTCTCTGTGTTCATCAGAACAAACACATTTATACACATGTGGAACGACTCGCAGGTGAGGAAACGATGACAGAATTTTCATTTTGTTGACAAGTGTCTTTCTGTTTTGTTTTGAATGTTGAACGTTCATGTTTTTCAACCCCTCTCATTACAAAATCAGTGTTGTGGATTTTGGACTGTTAGTTTGCAATCACGTCCTCCCGCGTGCTGCAGTTGCATTTCTTGGCCGCCATCCAGACATTAATTACGACTTGACTTCGGGTCTGAGGCGATGTGTTGTTTCAGTAAAAACCCGGAGCAGCACAAACAGGCTGAAGAAGTTCTCTGTTCGATGACAGGACAGGAGGGGTTGGATGTTTTCTAGAAGAAGTAGAACACAATGTGCTTCAGCTCAGGTTACAACCCTGTTTATCAAACGCTGCGCTCCCATTGGTCCAGGCCAGCCGGAAGTGACCCTGCCCACTCCTCGCGAACCAATCAGCGGCTGGAGAACGTTTTAGTGTATGTGTGAAGGAAATGGGGGGGGTTTGGGGTACTTACATTGAATAGGCGTGTGAGAAGCGTGCGCATGTGTGTGTGTTCGTTCTCCGCATACGTGTGTGTGTTTGGACAAGCTCAATGGATTCAGTTCCTGGAAGCGCCCCCGACTTGCTCCAAATTCCTGCGAATGCTCACAATAACAAATTCCTGAAAGCGGCTGACCAATGACAGAGACCGAAGCCCCTGTCTCGCTGCGGCGGAGGAAGTCAGAAACAGACAAGAGGGGTGTAGAGACGGGGGTTGTTTATGTCAACCTGGCCGTACGGCAGAATGCTACTGCGCCGTCACTCCTCCCGTTCACACGCGGCTCTAAACAAGCCTCTGTTCACTCTCTTAACCTCTGTGCTCTGTAGCTGCGCTGAAACACGTTACCATAGGTCAACGTGACTAAGATAGACTCATATCACAGTTCATCAGAGGTCAACTCGTTTGATATCTTATTATCTTATTACACAGCTCGGTGGAATGCTTGATTCTGATTGGCCAGTCGCCACATTTGCAGGTTGGTTATTTCCAGATAACAACCACTCAAAACTAATGACACACGGATGCGGAATCATTTCGACAAATTAAATATAAATATTTCTTTTAGTAATCTAAATGACATTATATTTACAAATGATTCAACCAAATTGCATATTCGTGACATTTGAACGTCGTTTCTGACCTTAAAGAGCCACGAAACAACATTTTTTTTAGATGTAAACAAAGTTGGTTGTGTTGCACATCATTGAAAACAATGTTAAGATATTACAGTCGAGAAAACTATTTAATTTCTAGCTTTTTTGCTAAATTTTTGCCTTAAAATCCTCATCTGGCCAACATCAAATGTGATGTGGTGATGTAACACATAAGAGCCATTGAGAGAGAGAGAGTTTCGCCAACGGAAGTCCAAAACGCTGGATTATGCATCCTTCAGATAGTTACAGGAAGTTGAAATGCTTTGTTTCTTTCATTTTGTATTCAGTAAATGTCTTTTGTCATTAAATGGGTTATAAGATTTCCTCAGTTGGTCTGTTTAGTCGCAGGTCCATGCGTTACTAGTAATTTCCGGGAACTATTTAAACTGTGAAAAAAGTGTTCCTTAGGAGTCAACAGAGAAGACGCGACTCTCACTATCAATGGCTCTGACATGCCGGAACCTTCTTCTTCTTCTCAGCGTTCACGCCCATTTTAATTGCATGTTTCAAAAACAACAGTTAGGTGGGATGAGGCTGAAAGGGGAGATTTCGTGACACTTATTTTAAATCTTACTATTAAATCTTTTCCTCGCGGAAGGTCTGCATTGGGTAAAAATAAGCTAATTAAATACTTCAAATTCACATTTAATGTCCAGTTTTTTTCTCATGTGGTCAGTAGTTATAAGCAGGATAATGTACAAGCACTGTCAGGGCTTATTTCTGCCATAACAACCGGCTGCTTGTACATTATCTCTTACATAGAGCTGTTCTTCTGCATTCTGTTCACATTTTTTTATTGTCTTTTGGATGTTTTTCAACGCTTGGAGTCTACAGGTTTAAATGCGAAACATCTTGTAGTTTTATCCCATTTTGGCCCAAACTGAGTCGAACACAATGTCCCTTAAGAGACAAAGTACTTTTAGTTTCTCTCTGAGTATGACAGGATGTAATATTCTAAATCATGTGAAATATTGTCCAAAAGTGGATTGTAACAGATTCACATATTCAGCAGAAATTCACTCTTAAGTTAAAAAACTTTTTTTATTTCAGCGAAACAAACAAAGTTTGTGTTTTGGTTTTATGTACCAGACCCAAATATGGTTAAATAGATCAATTCAGTCTTCAAGACATCCGTTCTAAATCTGTATCAGTTTCATTGTTCTGATGAAAACGGGGAAAGATATTTGGAAGAATGCTCATAAGCAAACAGATCTTGGCCACCGTTGAATATGAGGATAATAACAATGATTGTCCAAAGTGCCAGAACGGTTTGCTTCATTTTTATTCTTCAAAATATCTTCTTTTGTGCACATTCACAAATTCATTTTTGCCTACTATGGTAGTCAAGAACTGTTTGGTTGCAAGCATTCCTCCAAATGATTTTTAGAGATTTTGAACAACTCAAGAGTGAATAAATGAAGACAGAATTTTCAGTTTTGAGTGAACTGTGCCTTTAAGTTCATAACATGTAAACCAAAGCAATAATGTGGAACAGTAAACATTAAAACAATGTGTAATGGATTTTCCGACCTGATCTCACAGGAATTCTTAACCATTTTACAAGATGAATAATTCATATGAATAGGCATAAAGTAAACCATAGAAAAACATATCATTAGAAAAAATTGTGATGATGCCCCGTACAAAAACCAACATCACTGCCGCAAAAGCACATCGTACTTAAACATACGACACAAATTAGTTGCTTTTTAAAGTCACAATTGAGATTTAGTTTGATATTAAATGTAGAATCCTCTTTTTCTAAACTACAACGTTTCTAAAATATTGCCTCAAAATTTTCTATACAAATCTGTAGATTCAACTAAATGAATGTATGAATGACTTCTAAAATCATCTCGTGTTATTTTGGTTATCTACACATCACTGACTGTCATGTGAAAATATATTTAGTTTGTTTAGTCCTGTGGTTCACTGTCTCTGAGCTCTGTGAGAAGATGATGTTGAGTATAGAAACACAGGCGTGTGAGACCTCATATATCAGATCATGAGTTAATCCCCGTCTGGTGCCGTGTAAACATCTCATCTGTGGACTCAGTTGGTGTTTATGACTGTGTTTGTTGTCGGGTACGGTTGAGACTCACATCAGCAGTTTATTTGTGGACGTGCGCTGCTTATTTATAATAAATATGTTTTTTCATCTCACAGTCAGAAAACTCAAAGGCATGTTGGAACTTTTAGTCATGTTAATATTTGTCCTGATATCACTCTCTTTAAACTACTTGTGCTTAAATAATCACTTGGTCTCAGATGTCAATAAAGCTGGTGTCAGAAATAACACAACACAAACATCACGTTTGGTTCAGTTAGATAGCGGTCCTGATGTTGAACTACTGTAGGCCGAATCTGAGAGTTTTCACACTTTTTTTTAAATGGACAATCACATTTATCTGTAACAATAATAATACAGTTTTTTTAACTAACTAAAATAGTTTGTAGGCTATTGATACACATATTGATTTTTTTATCCATCAAAGTGACTCTCTACCTGTCTTTCTTCCCTTTCTAATTTTTTATCAAATGTGTACATAAAATTTGATGGTACAGTTCTTTTTTTTTTTTATTATGTTCAACTTTATTTATTTAAAGAAAATGTGTTCTTCCTGAAATACTTTATTGAATTGATTAGTAAAAAGGTTTATAATGTCTCTCCGTCTTTTATTTCCTCTCTCTCTCTCTCTCTCTCTCTCTCTCTCTGTCTTTGTCTGTCTTTGTCTGTGTCTTTGTCTGTCTCTCTCTCAATTTTAACTTTCAATTTTCAATTATTCTATATTTTCAGTTTCAATTTAAAGTACTTTTTTGACATGATTGCGTTCTCTTACAATTTGCTAAAGCATTATACATAAAACAAATAGTGACAAAAAGAAATACACAATATCACAATACCGACAAAGTTTCCAAAATGAAAATCTGTCATCATTTACTCGTTCTCTTGTCTTCAAACCTGTATGACTTTCTTTCATCTACAGAATTCATCTACAAAAGAAGATATTTTGAAAAATGTAGGTAACAGAAAACTGTTGGTCCCCATTGACTTGTATTGGTTGTGTGTCCCTACAATAGAAGTCAATAGGGACCGACAGTTTTCAGTTCGGAGCATTTTTCAAAATATCTTTTGCGTTTTGCATTATTCCTTTATAAAGAGTCGATATGTAAACCTCTCTCTCTGTTTCTCGCTCAGGTTGTGTGCTGTGGTTCAGGACGGCTACGGCATGTTCGCTGATGTTCTCCTGCAGCGTGTGTCCACAGACGCTGAGATCCAGAAGAGCTCTGAACAGCTGGAGGGCCGCGTGTGTGTCCTTCAGGGCCTGAGGGTCATCCAGCGCCTCACCCGGGACAGGTGAGTCTGAGCCAGACGTCATCCTACGATCACACGATATCAACATTCTACTCATTCAAAATATAGATTCTGGTGCAGACAGAACAAACATCTTTCTGGAAGGGAAAGTGCTTCTGGAGTGATTAGATCTTGGAGATCTGGCAGATATTCAGTATATTTCTCAATATTAAACAGTGCTGCGCTCCACATTAAACTGAAACTCAAGATTAGCTTCTGCCTCCATCAGCACCTGCTCGGATAAGCAGGTCGCAGCGTCTCCGGCGAGATCTACGTGTGGGATGGGTATTCATGGCATCTCGCTCCATATATCATCTCAAGGTTGTGTGCCGTCACTCCTTTAACATCCATGTTGTTTATATTAAGGATGACATGTGATGGGGAATTCTGGTGACGCGTTTGCATGGAGGTCGCGGACACAACATTCCTCTTGACATTAACTGCCGTGTACATTCATGTGTATGGCCGATGGCATGGTGGTCATTTAAAGAAAGAGAAAAAAGTCAATCAAAATATTTGGCCACAAATTGGCGCGGACATTCAGGACATACTAGAATCCATGCCGTTGTCATGTGGATGTCATGTATAAATGTGCACATGCACTGAAAGTTAAGAAAGTTGTCAGGATTCAAATTGTGCGATTTAGAAAGAATTTGTTTCATAAATCACTTTTCCTTAAGCAGATGTTTTTTTCATTTGTTCTTGTTTGCTTCTACATTTAATTTGAGTTATTTGGCAACATGTGGTAAGATGCGTAGACGTGTCTGTGCTAAATGTAAATGTAAAGCTGACTTTCTGAACTTCTCGTTGTACCTGTTGACCCCGCACACGCGCACACACACACACACATACACACACACACACACGCTCAAACACACACAAACACACACTCAAACACACACAAAAACACAATCAAACACACACAAACACACACACACACTCAAACACACACAAACACACACTCAAACACACACACACACACACACACAAACACACACTCAAACACACACAAACACACACAAACACACACTCAAACACACACAAACACACACTCAAACACACACAAACACACACTCAAACACACACAAAAACACAATCAAACACACACAAACACACACACACACTCAAACACACACAAACACACACTCAAACACACACAAACACACACAAACACACACTCAAACACACACAAACACACACTCAAACACACACAAACACACACTCAAACACACACAAAAACACAATCAAACACACACAAACACACACACACACACTCAAACACACACAAACACACACACACACTCAAACACACACAAACACACACTCAAACACACACACACACACACACACAAACACACACTCAAACACACACTCAAACACACACAAACACACACTCAAACACACACAAACACACACTCAAACACACACAAACACACACTCAACACACACAAAACACAATCAAACACACACAACACACACTCAAACACACACAAACACACACTCAAACACACACAAACACACACTCAAACACACACAAACACACACTCAAACACACACAAACACACACTCAAACACACACAAAAACACAATCAAACACACACAAACACACACACACACTCAAACACACACAAACACACACTCAAACACACACAAACACACACTCAAACACACACAAACACACACTCAAACACACACAAACACACACTCAAACACACACAAAAACACAATCAAACACACACAAACACACACACACACTCAAACACACACAAACACACACACACACTCAAACACACACAAACACACACTCAAACACACACACACACACACACACACACAAACACACACTCAAACACACACTCAAACACACTCAAACACACACTCAAACACACACAAACACACACTCAAACACACACAAACACACACTCAAACACACACAAAAACACAATCAAACACACACAAACACACACTCAAACACACACAAACACACACTCAAACACACACAAAAACACAATCAAACACACGCACACACTCAAACACACACAAACACACACTCAAACACACACAAAAACACAATCCAACACACGTACACACTCAAACACACACAAACACACACTCAAACACACACAAAAACACAATCCAACACACGTACACACTCAAACACACACAAACACACACTCAAACACACACAAAAACACAATCCAACACACGTACACACTCAAACACACACAAAAACACAATCAAACACACGCACACACTCAAACACACACAAACACACACTCAAACACACACAAAAACACAATCCAACACACGTACACACTCAAACACACACAAACACACACTCAAACACACACAAAAACACAATCCAACACACGTACACACTCAAACACACACAAAAACACAATCAAACACACGCACACACACAAACACACACTCAAACACACACAAAAACACAATCCAACACACGTACACACTCAAACACACACAAACACCCACAAACACACACTCAAACACACACAAAAACACAATCCAACACACGTACACACTCAAACACACACAAAAACACAATCCAACACACGTACACACTCAAACACACACAAACACACACTCAAACACACACAAAAACACAATCCAACACACGTACACACTCAAACACACACAAACACCCACAAACACACACTCAAACACACACAAAAACACAATCAAACACACGCACACGCACATGCTGGGTTTCAATGATTTATGGGGACATTCCATAGACACAATGGTTTTTATACTGTACAAAATGTATATAATATTCCCAGCCCCTAAACCTCACAATCACACAACACTTTCTGCTCTTTAAGATATTCAAAACAGTTAATTCTAATTTGTATGATTTATAATTTTGTGTCCTCATGGGGACCAAAAAATGTTGCCACAAGGATTTTGGATATTGCCATCTTGGTGGGGACATTTTGTCCCCATACCGTTGGGTTTACCACAGACACACACACACACATAGACACACACACACACTCCGCCCGCTCTCAGTGAAAGCTGTGTTCAGTGATAAGCAGGAGCTCAGTCGTGTCTCTGGTCCTGATGGACTGGACGGGGCGGTTGAGCGGGTCACAGGATGGGTGGGTGGGGGCGGGCATCTGTCAAACTTGTTCTGAATGATCTCTTCTTCACTCTTTCACACTTTAAAAGGTCAAGACTTAAAAGAGGCTTAGAGTCTGATGCCATCACAAAAAAATCCAACAGGTTTCACAAAGAACAGTTCTTTAGAAGAGACTTCAATATACTCTTGAAACCAGAACATTACTGAATATTATCTGTATATACAGACGGGGGGAAAATAAGAGATCATTCCAAACCTTCATTTAATAATCATTTATAGGTGTATTGCGCTCATTCCGGTTTCAATGTCTGTTGAATTTCAACCAAACCAAACCTCAGGAGTGACATGAAGTCATCCAACAGAAAAGTAAAAGACTGACAGCATGACAAGACACACGAGAACTGTCAGACTAAATATATATTTCTAACTTTTCCTAAAAGCATTGACATAAATGAGAGTTGTATTACTTTAAAGTGAATAAATTCTTCTTTTTTCAGTTTTGTTTTATTTTCTCATTTTTCTGTAGTTTTCATTTTAAAAGCAAAAGAAACAATATTTGATATTTGGTTGAAATATTATCAGCAGTTCACAGAATTAAACAAAAACGATCATTTTACCTAAACGCTTAACTATAAATAGTACATTCAGAAATACTGAATAATTCAATTTTGTGTCTGTATATGAAGAGTTCAAAAATGAGAACATACAAATCATGTTTTTATTATGTTATTATGTTTTTATAGTCTTTGATTGTGTTGTTAGTTCATTGATATTAATTGCAATAAAAAACATGATTTTTGCGTCATCTCATCTGGAACCAAACTCTTCATATACTGTCTATATTGTTATTATTTATTTAGTCTATTCTATTTCTTT
>CM017914.1:501872-651872 GCA_008369825.1 Triplophysa tibetana | reverse complement strand
TTTTTTTCTCTTGTGGGATGTAGCCGTGTATTAATTGGTATAAATCAAAATAAAATCAACCAAATTATCCCTTACATAAAAGGAGGGCGTAATTGTCACAAAACACAATGAAAAAGTCATAATAATGAACCATGTCTTGATCTGGGGGTAAACTGTGACCTTGACATGTACACATGAAAGCTTTAAAACGCATGAACAATTGAGTTTTTCCAATACGTGTATAAAATGTTCAGTTCAGCTCAGGTTGAAATTCCCTGCGGTTGCTTTTTCATGTCTAAACTATTCAGAGATCCAGAGATGTCCTCCATAAATCACAGTCTTGGTTTAGTACCTCTGTGGAACATGTTGTGATATAACAGTGCTGGTGTTTCATCAAACCAGGTCAAATATTCTGTGTGGAACAGACAGTGATGGAACTGGATCCAGACGAGCCGACCTTCAGCGTGACCCGGCCAGTAAGACTGGACCAGCTGACTCCACAAACCCCACCGCACTCGCTCTGCACTCTCACAGGTTGGTACGGTCCACCCCGAGATCCCCCCTCTGTTTTCGAGGTGGTTGATTCCAGCGTGACGGAAATAAATCTGAGGGGGGAACAACATGTTTGTCCCTGTAAATGAAACCAGTTGTTGGTTGGCTCTTGTCTCATTGTTCTGGAAGCTTTATTAGGGACTCACATGCTTCGTTGTTTGTTTGCTGTCTCAAGGGGAAAGTTTTGTTTGCCTGGATTTGAGATATGAACGTTTTATTACGTTTTTTTTGTATTATTTTAACTTATGCAAGCTCATGGACTCTCTCCGTATTGATTTATTTAGTAATCAATGCCAAAATATTGTGACAGATGTTACGTAAAGGATAATCCACAGCTAGCCGCGCATTACAGGTTTTATTACACGGCTCATTTCAATGCTTGATTCTGATTGGCCAGTCGCGACATTCAAAAGGTTTGATATTTTCAAACAAATACTGCTCAAAACTAATAACACCCTGTAACAATGATGCTGCAAATCATTTTGAGGGGGTAGTTTAATATTACAGAAAATGAATTATAAATATGTATTTTAATAATATGCATGACATTATATTTACAAATGAATAAACCAATTTGCCCGTTTCGTGACATTTGAACGTCGTTTCTTACTTTAAAACAGAAAGTAAACCTCTTTCCTGGCGGAATGTCTGCATTCTGTAAAAATGAGTTCATCAAATATTTCAAATTCAAATTTTTTGTCCAGCTTTTTTCTCATGTGGCAAGTAGCTGTGTAATGTAAAGGATAATGTACAGGCAGCCGGTTGTTATCGCAGAAATAATCCCCCCGTATCATCAGGACCCGACGCAAAGCAGAGCTAATATTGTGCTAATATAATATAAAGTTAACTAGAGCTAATATAATGAGCTCATATTCGATAAGCTCGCTTTTTACTGATAACAGCTGGCAATAACATTATCCCTTTTTTAATGCATGACGTGGAGGCTAAGAAGTTCCCTGTGGCTCAGTGGTAAGATGATGGCGCTAGTAACGCCAAGGTCATGGGGTCGATCCCAGGGATTGCACATAGTCACAAACATATGCAAAGTATATTGTGTTGTAAGTCTCTTTGGAGAAAAGCGTCTGCCAAACGCATAACTGTAAATTTCCATCCAATGCGAGGTGCATTACAATCCTATAATGCACGGCTAGCTGTTGATTATCCCACTTGTACCAGCTGTTATTGATGTTAACAGTGGCGTTTTTTGATCAGATCATTGATCAAACTGACTGGAATTACCCGTGCAAACGCTTTTAATACACACCTGCCAGACAATTAGAATGGAGTATTTAAACAAACCATGATATAATGATAAATAATCGTTTTGACCACAATAACAAAGAATGAATGTCATCCTGTTGTAACCCACCATTGGGTCCAGTTTGGACACTTTCTAGGTTGAATTAAACCAGCGGTTGGATTTGTTCGTATTTAACCCAACCATAGGTTGGAAGAATCCGCCATGTTCTATTGTTGGGCTTTAACTAGAAAGCGCTGAAACTTTCGGACTTGTTCTTTGATTCTTCTAACCGGTTTCATTCAGACATGAAGTTGAGACGTCTTATCTCTGTCCAGGTCAAACTGAACACAAATGAGATATTGTACACTCAGTATTAGACTTTGTAACTCCGAGGCTCTTTCACGCTGTAGATAAGACGAATCATGTGACCGAGGAAGTGTAAGAAACTCAGATTATCAGATGCAGCGGTCAGCAACTTTAGTTTCTGGCTGCCTGCCAGTGGAGTCTCCGGAGAGCAGAGGTTCATGCGGGGGGCTCTTGTGGATTATATAAGACAGATGTGTGTGTGTGTGTGTGTTTGTGAGATGTGTGTTGCTGGTTTTATGCTGTTATTTGTCAGTGTCAGTCGAGGGCCTGAATTAACATTTCTCGGCAAAGCGTTGGCTGTTCATCTGGGTTCAACATGTATCAAAACCCTTGGTTTTAAACTTTGAGGTTAAACTTGACGCATGTGTTTGCGACGGATGTTTGTGTTCTGTTACTTTTAGTAAGTACTTACATTTCTTTTGCCCCGGAGGGTAAAACTCTATTTTAAAAGTCCATTGAAGGAGGGACTACACTATATATGCAGAGTTTATTAGCAAAAACAGATAAAAAAAATCGTAAATCTTGTTTTTATTATGTTTTTATTGTGTTGTCAGTTAGCTATATTTATTTATTTATGTATTATTATTTAGGCAAAACTACCCATCTACAGTTTGATTGATATTAATGGGAATACACAAAACTATTATTATTAATAATTGAGATGTTTTTACAAACAAACTCTTCATATGTAAACCATAGTTTCATAGATACTGCACCCTGTGAGAACACCATAGAAACACCCTGGCAACCACAAAGCATCCAGAACACCTTAGCAACCACATAGTAACACCCTTGCAGCAAAGCACTGCGCACACAGGAAAACACAACACAAAATCAGTCAAATGTTTTCTTTTTTATTTGTTTTGTTTTTGTGTCAATGTGCCATTCATTTATCATAATTAAGTATATATTAATACGATGGATGATTTTGCTGTATAGTCTTACAAAAAGTATACTTGCTGGGAATCTAATTTCGTGTTTGGGGACTTTACATAATTGTGTTTATCATTATTCATGTGAGGAAATGAGCTGATATGAATCATGTGAAATGTAATTTGCAGGTGTGATTGTGGAAGTGGATGAAAGCACGGCGTTCTCGTGGCCGGCCTGCAGTCGCTGTGGGAGTTGTCGTCTAAAGACGGCTCAAGGGCAAGTCCACTATTCTTTTCAGAACTCTTCTACATCCAAACCAGGTTGATAAAATCAGGTTTTACAGCTCGCTTGAAATTTAAACTAAACATTGTTATTACTCAATTCAAGACCAAAAAATGGACTTACAATAAGCACAAATGGCTTCAGACCCAGCAGTTTCCTTTTTTTTTTTACAATTAAAGTTATATTATATATTGAGATGTATAAAGTTATATTATTAAAGTCCACACAAAAATACAATTCTTTCATTATTTATACACCCTCATGTAATTCAAAATCCGGATCTGAAGAAAAGATATTTGGAGAAATGTCTCGGTGGTTTTGTGTGGAAGTCATTGGGGGCCAGTGGTTGTTCGGTTATCAACATTCTTCAAAATATCTTCCTTTTGTGTTCTGCAAAAGAAAGTCAGTCACAGGTTCGAAATGACTCGAGGGCTGAGCTTGATTGATTTTTTGTTTTGTGATCAGTTACCGAATACAAACTTCACGGCAAAATTAGAAGTCAGTAATGTAATCCCTTAGATGACACATTTCTTGTAACGTAATCTGACAACTTTTGATGACATCTAGATTACAAGTGTCTGTTTTATCTTCACCTGGTGTATCTATGTGTCCATAACACTTTTCTTGTTAAGTTGTTAAACATTTCAATTATATTAAATTACATTATAAAAGTACCAGAAGTTAGTCAAAGGCTCTACAGATATCAAGTGTAGATACCAAATCAATGTCAAACTTAAACATGTCAGGACTCGCTATCCAATTGGTTGTCTCTACGGTTAAAGTGGTAGGTTTACCAAAAAGTAATATGTAATGTAATCCTTAAGAATAAATAGTAACTGTACTCGGATTACAAGTATGTCATTTTTTACAAATTAACATGTAACGTAATTCAACAAGTACTTGATTTTTGGAATCTGATGACGTAATCCAGAGGACAAGTAATCCAGCTCTGCGTGAGGGAGAAAATGATAAAAGAATTTTCATTTTTGGTTGAGCCGTTCATTAAATTCATGTTAAAATCTGTATTGATGTGTACTAGTGGCACACTAAAGCAAAATACGTAAATAAAATCTTAAAATCATTTTATTCGCTTCGTAAGACTTAACACAGAACTGTTTAAATCCAAACACGATTGCTGATGGTTGTCTGTTAAGAGTTCATGTGCAAGATGCCTCTCGGCATTACTTTCAGTGCGATCACAACCCACCACATGATTTAATTGTTTTTTTACATTCCTGCTTTTAAGAGTGAAATTAAACTGATGAAACACAGAGTTTGAACCCTTAAACTGAAAAAAGAGCACAAATAACATCAGAATGGCAATAACAGTGGCATGTGTTTGTGTGCTGGTTTCTAGGGAAGGATTCCAGTGTTTAATGTGCGGAGCGATGATGGATGAACCCAACACAAAGATGCGGCTCGATGTGTTTGTGTGCTGTCCGTCCATGAGACACTGTACAGTCAAAGTTAAGGTAGGATCCTTCAGGATCATGTGATGTGTGCAGGTCACACCGCATCTCTTTCAGAAGGATTTCTGGACCATACTCTTAAAGAGACAGTTCACCCAAAGATTAAGAAATATTGTGTTATCGTTTGCTCGCCTTTGTGTCAACCCGAAGAAGAATGAATGTCTTGTGTTACACTTAAGATGACATAAAAACTCATTGAATTGACAAAAGATGCAACGAAGATGAATGGTGACTGACACACTGCCAAACTTTTTCTGTGTCGCATGTGTTTAAAACTATTTGAAGGATAGATAAATGTTTACGTTCATGGTCACAAACATGTCAAAACTCAAAAAGCAAAAGCTCCCGTGATTTTATTACCCCTGCAAACATGCAAAACCTTCAGCTACACTTTATCTTTGTGCTGTTTTATTTCCTGGAAGTTTTAAAGATAATGTTGAGACTCATTTTCTGCAACAGATTTGACAAGATTTCTCCCACACCATGTTAGAAATGTGGGGCGGGGCGAAGAGCACTCACTGGCTAAAAACCTGCATGAACATATTGAGCATTTTCTATTTATAAAACGTGTTCCTGTCTGTGAAATCCAGTCGAACAATCTCATTATAAGCACACAAATAGTTTCACTGAATTCTTTTTTGACATGCCTACACTTAGTTAATATGAAAGATGTCATAATCATGTAGTTACAGGCTGTTCTTTAAATCATGGAGGAGGATATCATTTTATATATGAAGAACAATTTTTGGTATATTTCAGAAAATGACTTTGAAAGAAAATGGGAGAAAATGGGTTTTGCTGCTTCCGGTTACATATTTATTTCTTGACATAAATGAAAAGCTTGTATAATTCTGTTAAGTGTCAGTATTTGAAGAAGGTTGATAAGAGAAGGTAGTTTTGATTCCTGAGACCTTAGACGTCTCCGCAACGAGCCCTGAGGTCTTTGAGATATCCTGAATGTTTAATGTAGTGTTTTTGATTCATGTTATATTTCATGAATATGATTTAAAAATCATGTATGCGTGTGTTTCAGTTGCAACAGAAGACCATCACGTCTCTCCTGAACTCAACACAAAGTCCCGAGGTAGACTTCTACACACTTTCTGTTGACAAATTATTTTGAGCTTGCTTGCTGTTTGTTATTGACCTAGATCTTATCATTTTACCTCGAACATGTCTTCAAGTATCTTTAGTAATAAGTTCACCCTGTCATTTTGACGGGTTTCAATTGTTGTGTTATTACGACTGTGTTGACTCAACCGAAGTTGATTTGATTGTGTGATTCTTTTGGAAGGGTTACTCGGTGGAACATGTACTTGGGATGGAGATCGGACCTCTGAGTGCCCTGGTCCAAGTCGTCAACACAAGTCACGCTGTTTGGATGCTTCTGGAGGAGTTTGACCTCCACTGACTAACACACTTATCTGTTGTGGTCTCCAAACCCAAAGATAGAAATCAATCAACATGGGTCTGCTCCGCCTCCAAACTGATATAAATAAACACACACTCAGATCAAGAACATCATAGAGATAGAGGTGTGGAGGACCTGTGATGGCTCATTTTGTAAAGTTTAGTTATTGCTATCGACCAGTTATGTGACATCACTTACATGCCTGTGAGGCAAAGAGTCGCTGCTAGCCATATAATGGTGATGTTAAAATGAATGTGTGTTTAAAAAAAGTTCCGATATTTGATGTTTGTTTTCTGCTCTCTTTAAATACTGACATTGAACACTTAAAATAAAACATTATGACACAATATTGTTGCTTTGAACTCGTTCTCTGTCTGGTGTGGAAGACTTGACACTTCACCTTTCGAGAGGCCACGCCCCCTCGGACCCGCCCCCCCGTGCACAGATGCGCGTTGAGATGTAGCTTTTTTGAAATTCACATCGTTTTATTATACACATTTGTACACACTGTAAAGTTTCAAACATGCTCTGGCATTTATAAGACGTTCGGAATTATAAAACAGGTACCGTAAAAACAAATGAAGCTTTTCAGTAATAATTTAGAATACAAAAAACATTTCACGACAAGTAAGTCCGTTATCCGAGGCGTAACGTAAGGCACATATGCTCCAGAGAGTCGCGGCTAAAGTTCATTGAGGTATGTCGGGGAGAAAATTGTCAGGATTCTTTTGGGGCTCGCGCGTCACCGACTGTCAACAGCCGTGCGCGCCGCAGTCCCAAACGCAGGTTCGGGCAGCTGCTTGAAGAAGTTTCTGAGACTGCCCAGTTCCCTCGATAACTGCTCGATGGTTTTGTGCAGGCGCTCGTTCTCCGCGCCCAGCTCCATCATCTTATGCTGCATGTCCATGTTGCGCTGCTTGGCCTTGTCTCTGCTTTTACGCACGGCGACGTTGTTGCGCTCGCGTCGCTGGCGATACTCCTGGCTGTGTCTGTCCACGTTCTTTTTGCCCTTCTCCTTTCCCAGCCTCCTCTGGCCGGACGACCGGGTGAGAGGCTCGGGTTCGGGCGTGGTGGGCGGCGTCGGCTGTCCCGTGTGGAGGCTCACCGAAGTCTGCGCGCACGTCTCGATCTGAGACGGCAGAGAAGAGGACACGTCGCTGTCGCTCCAGTCCGCTTCTTTCTTGATCGGTGCGCAATACGCGCCCTTTCCAAAGCCCCCGTCCTGGTGCTGTAGCCTCTCCAAGCTCCTTTGAGGAAAGCTGCCCAATTGCGCGTGGCTCGCCAGGTAGAAGTCTGGCTTTTCCTGTTTCACAGCGTTGTTAAACAAGTCCGCAAACAGTTCGTCGTTGCAGATCTCCAGGGGTACCGTGGACATGGATTCGATGTAGGTGCTGAAGTCTATCGCGCTCTCGTCGTCGTAGATGGCGGGCGCGTTGCTCAGCTCCACCATGCTGCTGCCGTTGTCCTCGGCGATGCCATGCTCGGCGCCGGGCATCCTCGACTTGGCATCCCCTGGGCACACTTTACTATCATAAAAGTTGGCAGGCTCCACGGCCCAGCTCATGTTGCATTGTGGAGAAACGCACTGAGAGTCCAGGTTGTATATATCAGACATGGACGTGGTGAAAATAACCCAATTTACTTGATTAAAAAAGCAGATCCAGGTGCACCGTGTCCCCAAACACTCCAAAAGTCAAATGCGTGTATTGTCAGCACGACCTCTTATACGCACCCAATGCGTAAGTCCTGAAGTACACCTATGTGTCCAAGTGCGCACGTCGTCTCGTGTCTCTTACGAACAGGTGTCAAAGTCCTCGTAGCTCTCTATCGAACAGCTCGAACCCTCGTGAATAAGTACAAGCGCACTGCTGACGTCAGAGGGTCACCGCCCCCTTCTTGAAGCCAGTGAATGTCCAGTGTCGGTCACGTGTTGCTCCCGGAATCCTATTCGAGGAGAGACGGGTGTGCGGGAACGCCTACCAGCGCACGAGCTACTATGACACGCAGTTTGCAAAACTTCGAGAATCTGTCTTGTGTCTTTACGCTTAAATCAAGTTAATCTCCAGTGCGAGGATAGAAAACGTGTTTTGACATGAACATGTGTAAATAATAGATATTAAAGGACTTTTACATATAGACGTACATATAAATATTGCATTTGAATAAATGTAGTATATTTTTATTTAATTGTTATTTATTATATACAGTTACAATATCTAATCTCAGTTTAGGTATTTATTTGATACTTGTTCATCTTCACAATGTAATGGAAAACGTGTATAAATACTATAAACACAAGCCTGGGGTTTAGACAACAGCTTTGCTGTTCTCCTACAGTCGAAGTAATTACATAATAAAAGTTAAAAAAAAAAAACTTATGTATGGGTTATATTTGTCTTTAGAGCCTACAAAGTTGTATATATTACATATATTTCTAAATATCTCTTTTTTTTAGGATATATTTAGTCTCTGCGTGTTGTCTATCTTGTCTTTTTTCAGGTTGTATAAATATGAATGAAATCGCTCATCTCTCCCCCACATGGCCATCTGGTGGACGTTGTTAGAAATGCCTCTTTCCTCGCTGATATTTATTCCCGCGAAAATGTTGGGCGATACCAAAGAGCGGATAGGACTCTTTTTTGTCAAATGTCCTAAACTTGTTATCCTGCGCTCAATTGCTATATTAGATTTATTTGCTGTACTAAAAACAAACACATATATACAAGTTCTTGAAACAATACAAGCTACAAAGATTTTTCAATATTCTATGTAAACGTCACCACATTCGTCCCCCCTTTGGACCGATAGTAAGGAAAGTAGATTCGTGATTGGTGTAAAATTCCCCGCGAAACTTACGTCACTGGTAGTTTCGCGCCAACACGCTAAAAGGAAACATCACTGGAGGTGAGTGTAACACATCTCTGTAGTTTATCGTCTTTTAATGATAAATTTAACCACGATCACTTGGTTCATTCTCGTTTTGATGAATAAGAGCTTGACACACGGTGTGTTTTTATATAAAGGTGTGACGTTACGTAAATCATGTATATTTAGGTCATATAGCCTAGTTTTCCTGGACAATAATGCGGCATGGGGTATTTCTCCGGTTGTGTGTTAACTTACACATATTGAATAACTTAACTGTTGAATAAAACCATAGTTATAATAAATGTAACGTTCTGTCATCATAGTAACTATATTTAAGCCATGATGTTGAAGTAAAATATGATCATACAAATACTCATCAAGTCCTTCATACCATGGTTATGGTACTTTTAACTGCAATACATTTCCATAATACATTATTTTGGTATTATTATTTTTTTATACTAGTTTATTCTACAACGCTTTAACTTTCCAGTTTTTAAACTGATCTGGTAATTTTACATTTGTGTTGCGTTATTGTTTCACGTTATATATTAAAACTTGACGTTTCTGTTTAAGCTTCTGCAAGAATTAGATTTCTTGCTTTAGTCTCAAAATCGATTGATGATTAAATCAATTTTAATAATCGTTTGTTCTGCTATACAATATAAATAAATCTTAATCCGAATAAGCTGTTACATCGTAAAAATGTAATTTAACAAAATGTACAAATTAAAATGTCACTTCTAAAGGTTTTCAGTGTTGTCATAGTAACAGTTATGGGATTTCTTTCTTTCTGGAGAAATACAATATTTACTTGAAATTTGTTTCAGTTTTGAACCGAAATGTCTTCACCATCACCATCAAAGGGAGGCCGTAAGAGAGACAGGAGCAGTAACCCACCGACCCGTGAGTGTCTTCACTTTTAAATGGATTTGAATTCATTCGTTATCTTTTTTCCTGACTCATTCGGATGTTTCTGTGTTATCAGCGGCGAGTGAGGACCCTCTCTCCCCACCGTCACAACGCTCGCGGTCCCATGACACGTCCACAGAGCTGCAGCCCATGCCCACGTCTCCAGCCATGGACATACTGAGCCCCGCCGCCAATGACTTGTCTCTGTTCTCCAGTCCTGTGGCCCCTCGCTCAGGTACTCCTCGGTCATTTCAACAACGGTGTACATTTCCTTCAAAAGATCCTTTCAGTTCAACTCAAACGCCTTTGGATGTGTTTCAGTCATGCAGAGCGAGATGGACGCGAGTTCTCCGCTGATGTACGGAACGCCCAGCTCTAGAATCGAGGGAACTCCACGCAGCGGCATACGTGGAACTCCGGCCCGCCAGCGAGCTGATCTGGGATCCGTGCGGAAGGGGAAGCAGGTGGACATCCATTCAGAACCGGTGAGGGTTGAGCGGTATACTGTGCATTTGTGATGTAAATGGATATTTGATGTTTTATTGGGTCCGTCTCTTTATTCTCAGCCCTCTGGAGATGCAGGAGCTGCTGGGGATCAGGGACAGAGACTGGTGATCTGGGGGACGGATGTCAATGTGGGAACCTGCAAGGAGAAGTTTCAAGTAGGAACCCTTCACAACACACTTAAGCATCTGATACGTTACATGTGCCTCTTTTATGCAAAATGACCGATGGGATTTTTTCCAATGCAGCGTTTTCTTCAACGTTTTACGGATCCGAACTCCAGAGAAGATGAGAATGCTGGTCTAGATCTGAACGAGCCTCTCTACATGCAGAAGCTGGATGAGGTGAGATTCACAAACCTGGAAGACACCAAACAGTCAAGCTTGCATCCGGAACGCATTAAAAACATCGAAAGTTACTTTAAAGTGTTTAATCGGATAACATCTTTGTTTTAGATCAGTGTCGTTGGCGAGCCTGTGTTAAATGTGAGCTGCTGTCACATTCGGACATTTGATGCCGATCTGTATCGACAGCTCATCTGTTACCCACAGGTAAGACCACCTGCAGTCTAAGGCCGTGTTCACACTTGACTTCTTTTTAAAGCTGCTAGCGTCTGTTTTACATTATAATCCTATGGAGTAAACCGTGTTAACAGAAAACGTCCAGCACTGGCGTGTTTTTCTGCAGCTCAGAGCGTCTTTTGAGGTTGAAAAAAGTTCAACTTTTCTGAATAAAACACCCACGTCAAGCACCTTTTCACAGCTATCCAATAATAGAGAACCTGCATTTCCATAACGACATTCGAGGAACATGATCGGTCATGAATGCTCAATCTCGAAAAAATAAATTGGCAGCTGAATTGCCCGTTGGAGGATAGTTTTTGTTTAATTTTCACTTTCATTAACTTCTGATTGTATTTCTAGCGAGAAATTAGTTTTGTAGGATTTAAATATGTGATGTGCCTATCAAGCCTGTCTCTCTAAGCTGCCTTCGAGCACAAATGCTATCTTTGAACATTGCCGGCTGTATTTGTAACCACAACGCTGCTCGCTTTTTTTTTTACTAAAAATGCGCCATTGTTAATTTTTCTTGTCCAAAAAGAAGTCAAGTGTGAACACGGCCTAATATGCTCATGCATGTCACTCTTTAATGCGTTTGTTACCTCTCGCTGCCTTCGACCTGTTAGTTCAAGTCTTGTTATGTTCGCTCTTGCTAACAGGAAGTCATCCCCACCTTTGACATGGCGGTCAATGAGCTCTTCTTCGACCGTTTCCCCGACTCCATTTTGGAGCATCAGATTCAAGTGCGTCCCTACAGCGCCCTGAAAACCAGAAACATGCGTGCGCTCAATCCCGAAGGTAAACACGCCACATATTGAGATGACAAATGAGTGTGTCATGTTTCTGACTCGTGGACACCGTCCATCCTTTCAGATATTGATCAGCTCATCACTATCAGTGGGATGGTGATCCGCACGTCACAGCTCATCCCGGAGATGCAGGAGGCGTTTTTCCGCTGTCAGGTGTGCTCGTTCAACGCCCGTGTGGAGGTGGACCGCGGACGCATCTCCGAGCCTGCCGTCTGTCGCAACTGTAACACAACCCACAGCATGGCACTGGTTCATAACCGCTCGGGCTTTTCCGACAAACAAATGGTTGGTGTTTTGTTATAAAGTTTGAAGAAAATATTTAGCTATTTGTGCGTTTGTGCGTTTGATTACGTCACGTTTAGGATAACTTGAATTTTGCTTATGGAAATGTTTCGATAGATAAAACTGCAGGAATCTCCTGAGGACATGCCCGCGGGTCAGACGCCCCACACCACGATCGTCTACGCTCATAATGACCTGGTGGACAAAGTGCAGCCTGGTGACAGAGTGAACATCACTGGTATGACCCATCTCCATCGTCTTAAAGCTATTTTTTAGCAAAAAAGTTTAATAATCCAGAGATCGCTTCACAACCAAACCCAACGTCTTCCTGTCCCGGCTAAAAAAAGAATTGTGTGAGAAGCCTTGTGACGTGTGTGTTTGTGTCCAGGTATCTACAGAGCTGTGCCCATGCGTCTAAACCCACGACAGAGTCAAGTGAAGTCCGTTTACAAGACGCACATCGACGCCATTCACTTCCGTAAGACGGATGAGAAACGTCTTCACGGTGTGGACGAGGACGGCGAGCAGAAGCTCTTCACTAAAGAGCGAGTCGCTATACTGAAAGAGTTAGCTGCCAAACCTGACGTCTATGAGCGACTCTCCTCGGCTCTCGCGCCCAGCATCTACGAACACGAAGACATCAAAAAAGTAAATTTGTTATTTATATTTCCATTTTTTGTGTAGCGATGAGTTCATTTCTCTTTTTTATTCGTTCTGTTTATGATTATGTCATGAGCATGTTTTATAGTTTTTTTGAAAGTTGTACTGCTTTCGCAGGGTATCCTCTTGCAGTTATTCGGCGGCACACGGAAGGACTTCACACAGACGGGTCGCGGAAACTTCCGTGCCGAGGTCAACATCCTGCTGTGTGGCGATCCGGGCACCAGCAAGTCCCAGCTGCTCCAGTACGTCTTTAACCTTGTTCCACGTGGGCAGTACACATCAGGGAAGGGCTCCAGCGCCGTAGGTCTCACGGCGTATGTGATGAAGGACCCAGAAACCCGTCAGCTGGTTCTGCAGACCGGCGCACTCGTGCTGAGCGACAACGGAATTTGCTGCATCGACGAGTTTGATAAGATGAGCGACAGCACGCGATCGGTGCTGCATGAAGTTATGGAGCAGCAGACGCTCTCTATCGCAAAGGTAAATGCTGAAGGGGATGAATCTCAAGTTAGGGGAATGTCACGCTCTGTTATTTTGGTCAGACTAAGTTTAACAAGATTAACTCTTTCCTTGCCAGCCGCCTAAGCCGCGTTTTAAAAACATTTTCACTAAATTTGATGGCTCGCAGTACATTCTCTGTAAAGAATATATGAATTAACAATAAATCAAATGAAAGAACAGCGTCTCTACTTTTAAACAAAACAAACTGTATTCTAGCTTCAATTGTTCTTTAATATCACCTCTTAGATGTGTGTACTAGGCTTGTTGCGTAGTCGGTGTCACCGGTGATAGACGGTGTCCACCCGCCTACCGATTCCATCACTTTACCATCACTGCACCGATCCCCACTGTCACTTTTTATTTCTATGGTAATAAATCACTTTAGTTCAGTCACCATTAATTCATGCAATTGCTGTTCCCAAATTGCCGCTATTTTAAAAACCGAAAGTAAAATGCGTCATGTGCACGACCGCATCCTTGATCACCCCACAGCAAACCCCTCGACCCCGGGATCACCGGTACAACCCGTGTTTTTACATTTTCATAACCGCAACATCCCTAGTGGGTCACTTTGATTAAACCTTGAACCATGAACCATGATCAGAAAACGTGATCAAATTTATACATTTTAGTTTCAGAGATTCTGTTCTTTTCCAGAGGTGTGTAACAGCGCCACCTGCTGTTCAACAGTACAAACACCGATTGCTATAATAAATGGTCTAGTCGGCATTTCTAAACGACGAGATAACTCATCAATGACGGAGAAAGAGTCGTTAATGCTGTTTTTTGTGTGTAGGCTGGAATTATTTGCCAGCTCAATGCTCGGACCTCCATCCTCGCCGCAGCCAATCCGGTGGAGTCTCAGTGGAACCCTAAAAAGACAACCATTGAAAACATCCAGCTTCCTCACACACTTCTGTCCAGGTAAAACACGAAACATTAAGATTCGCGCTCAGTCAACATTTCTCTTCTCTGTGCTAACGCGCACACCTCTCTTGTCAGGTTTGATTTGATCTTCCTGATGCTGGACCCTCAGGATGAGGCGTATGACAGACGTCTCGCACATCATCTGGTGTCTCTGTATTACCAGAGTGAAGACCAGATTGAGGAGGAACATCTGGACATGGCTGTGCTGAAGGATTACATCGCTTACGCTCGCACATCCGTGCACCCCAGACTCTCGGAGGAAGCGAGCCAAGCCCTGATCGAGGCATGTCAAATTGAACGTTGAAGTATCGTTGCGTATAATATTGTTTTTAACACTTAACGTTCGTGCTTTGCAGGCCTATGTAGACATGCGTAAGATCGGAAGTGGGCGGGGCATGGTGTCAGCGTACCCCCGTCAGCTGGAGTCTCTCATCCGATTGGCTGAAGCTCATGCTAAAGTGCGCTTCTGCAGTAAGGTCGAGTCCATCGATGTTGAGGAAGCCAAGAGACTCCACAGAGAGGCACTGAAACAGTCGGCAACTGATCCCAGAACAGGATTCGTTGACATTTCTATCCTCACCACAGGTATGACTTCATGAGTACAGTAAGGATGAAACGTTCAGTAGATTAGGAATTTTGATCAACTAATATTCAGTTTATATTAAAGACATTTGTTTTGTATGCATTTTTGTTGCATTGTCATTTATTTATACGTATTTTAAAGCATTGTGTTTGGCACAAGGATATGCAAATGACAGAAAGTGTCAATTTGGTTTGTGATTGGTTGTTCGTGTGCAGGTATGAGCGCCACAGCTCGCAAGCGTAAAGAGGAAGTGGCTCAGGCCCTGAAGAAACTCATCCAAGCAAAGGGCAAGACACCAGCTATGAAGTACCAACAGCTGTTTGATGATCTCCGTGGCCAATCAGAGGCTGTAAGACACTTAACCTGCCTGATTGACAAATTAAACTTCTATATAAAATTGCTCGCTTGTTTCTTCATATTTATCTCTGCCTTGAATACTAAAGATGTCGTCTTCTGTTTCAGGCCATCACTAAAGACATCTTTGATGAGGCACTTCGAGCGCTCGCTGATGATGATTATCTGACAGTCACAGGAAAGACTGTTCGTCTGCTGTAAACACGCATGATACACGTGTGCTGCTTTTCCATTCTGTTGCTTCATTCTTTTTCTCTAGAGTGATGTGTTAATAGCTGTATGTATGATACCTTTCCTCGTTGCAATAAATGAATTTTGTTCATCAAAAGAGGCATTTGTATTTGATGCTGTTCACATTATGCTGATGCTTTTCATTCTTATTTGAAGGCAGAAGTTCCAGAGGATCTAAATTTTCAGAAGATTACATGTTTAATTTGTTAACAGCGGGGGTTGGTCACTGTTAGCTTATCACACTTATTCATTAATAATAACTTGTTAATTTGAACTAAAATGCAAAATGATGTTAATACGTCCTGAAGCATCAGTAACTTAAACTGATTCAAGGATATGAAAAAAGTAATAACTTAAACTTCACCTGTTTTGAGCATAACACTATCAAATGCATATTTTAATGTGAATGTAAATAAATTTCTACATTTAGATTTCAAATTTAAGTTTGCTTAATGTAGAATTGTATTAAGTATTTATAACAGGCAAGTATAAATGCAAGTAAATAAATGACTCAAAAAAAGGGGGGAACAGTAATCCTTTATTTTTTTAGGGAAAATGTATTTGTACAGATATTGTTTACTTAGTCTCTGTATAACTCATTAAAATCTAGAATGTTTTACACAGCATACGTCAATTGCGCATAAAGGGAGGGGCTCTACTGTACAGGAGCAAATAAAAATAAGCTGTTCAAAATTGTAGTTATGCATCTAATTAACAAATGATAAATATACTGTAACAATATATTAATAAAATAATAAACGAGCGAACATTAAATTCTAAAAATATTACTGTAGAAGTTCTCTTTTCACAGAAGCCACGCCCTTCCCTCCTAACACATTAGTCACGTCACGCGGTGACGTCACTTTGTCGTGCGCTTTTTGGATTCGGGCAGAAGAAGATGGCGGCCTCCTCAGGTTTGTCTGACGATCTCCTCAATCCTGGCGTCCTTTCGCGGCGCTATTTTATCAACGCATCCGCTCGTCCCACAGCCCACGACGTCACGTACATTACCTGAGACATTTGCGGTCCTCAAATGTTTTATATTTTCTTTCGTTAGCACAAGTGTGTGCCGTTTGAACTGTGTGTGTATTAGCGTCGAGCTAACGGCCCTCCCTCAGAGCGGTCGTGTTAAATAACACCACGTTTATTTCACATGATCACATGCTTATTGTTGAATAGAGATACCGTAGAGTAATGCGTTCTTATATTAGCCGGAGAATTCAATGAAATGCTGAATGTCGGAGTTGGGCGGGTGTATCAGTGCTACCGGGAGGCGAGGCGGAGCTTTGACGCGCGTTCTGCTGATGGTCGCGTCCAGTGTCAAGATAAAATGGGCCTTTAACTGATGTTATTGTCACACTCCAAACTGCTTAAGAAATCCTCACAGAGGCTTCACATCTCTTAAATGTCGTGGATCAGTAGTGAAGTGCGTGTCGACTGCAGTATTTCTGTAGATTCACATTATGACGCTCAGTGCACGACGCAGCTCACAAGAATAAATGGGTTATACGTATGCATAACATTTTAAAGTGTATCAACACATTCATTCTCATTTTTTAAAATAATTTTGCATATCACAATTATTAGCAGTGCATGCAGTAAAATGACGTTTACAGTTTATATGTTTATATATATTTATATATAAATAATGACCAATCGATTTCATGACATTTATAGACTGCAACATCAGAGATATCATTAGATTTTTCAGTTTAATATATGTAAGGGTTGAATGCATTTTCTTTTGAGTTTTGTGCATGTCTTGCTTGAGAGATTGTGAGGAAGTGAGAGAGAGAAAGAAAGATATCAGAATGGGTGTCATTTCCTGAGTCATTCAGAAATCGGTTTTTTTTTTAGTTCTTTGTCACTCAACTAAACCGGCAAATGTCTTAGTCAAAGCTTGTGTTTTAAAGCTTTTTACAGAACATGCTTTCCTGTCTCTCAGCATATCAGATTTATCACAAACACTGCAACAAGGATCTCTGAGTAGCTCACTTTGTTTTTGCTTATCAGGGTATTTGGAAAAAGTTTTGTTTGTCCAACATCAGTTTGAGCATTTGTAAATGTGCTTCAAGAGAATGTGTTTATATTTATTAGCTGTTAATTTTCTTGAATGTGTTAAATAGTCCAGCAACGTTTTCCATTTAATATAAAATCAGCATGCGTATTGCACAACAATAAAAGTGGAAATAGAAACGTTCTACACTAACAAAACAATCATGTTTTACATTTAACAAATGTTTACTGACTCGAGGAGAGACCTGTGGTTTATGAATTGTCAATGGTTTGTTGCAGGAGTCAAAGTTCCTCGTAATTTTCGTTTGTTGGAAGAGCTTGAGGAAGGACAGAAGGGTGTTGGTGATGGAACAGTGAGCTGGGGTTTGGAGGATGATGAAGATATGACTCTCACACGGTGGACAGGCATGATCATCGGACCCGCGCGAGTATGTATCATTTTTCATCACATTTACTGTGAAGTATGACAGAAATCAGGAAACCAGGCCTGTGTATCATTTCTTTTATCATGAAAGGAAGTCCAGAGCACCGGAGATAATATGTAACTCATACTTATGACGCATGAGAGCTGGAGGTGTAGAAACAGTTGAAAGACCTTTCATTAAAACTATTTATTTATCAGGTTAAACTCGTACTATAATACATGCTCTGGGAATTTAAAATCCTCAGTCTGTGTAGTATTTAGTTGATTTCCTCAATGTAGGATTGGTGCTGCTGTATAAAATGGAATCATATTGAAGTACTTTCTCAATTGTATTTGTTTACAGTTTTTGGCCGCTGCTTATTACAGTTTGCTTATTTCTCAGCTGGGTTGAGAAGTTTTATTGTTCATAAAAAAATATGTGTATTTAGGATGACTGTATTAGGTCCTAAATATTGCAGAGGTGATGGCAAACCTGACGCTTTCTAAATTCAGATTTTGAGGCCAACAGGCCATGCATGTTAATTACTTTTTTAGTTTTCTTGCTATTCTGAATAACGGCTGTCAATATATCAGATTTTCAAGAGTGATATCACAATATCTATTTTTTTGCTATCAGTTAAATTTATCTTTCATTTTATTTAGTGTTTTCTCTTCTTTGTCCAGTGAATAACACTAAAAATAGAATTGTAGGAAGGGAGACTATTTGTAACTAATGTGACTCTTCTGATTCACATTAATATAAAAAATATCGACCGATATAGCATCAGTCAGAATACGCTCGTTTTAAATGCAATCAATAATGCCCAAAAACCATATGCAAAAGTTATACAAATATCATGGAAATAAATCACTCTGTGGATGTGTTTGGGAACCGCAACTGTCGTCTCGGAGCACTACGGTGATTTCCAATGAGGCAAAAAGCAAGTGAAATGAGACTTTGTGCTGATTGAAGAGTCATCAAAGCGGTTTAATCTCTTGCAGAAACCATCTGTTTGTTTGCAGAACTTTTATGCTATCAAGATATTTGATAAAAGAATGAAATGGGATGTTCTTATTGAGTTGTGTGGGTCTGTTTTCTTTGATGTTTAGATCAGATCATGTTCCTGTTGGCCGTCTCAGATCTAACCTTTAGCCTGTTTTTGTTTCTCAGACTAATTATGAAAACAGAATATACAGCCTGAAAGTGGAGTGCGGACCTAAATATCCTGAATTACCACCTAATGTTAGATTTGTAACAAAAATTAGCATGAATGGAGTAAATAATTCCAACGGGTTGGTAAGTGAAATCATTTTCATAACATTATTGTTGTGTCATGTTGCTTTTATGTAAGATTGTATTCAGAGCATATTTTAAAGAGCAGTGATGGTGCACGGCATCCAAACTGATGCTGTTACTTGGTAAATGTCATGAAGTACTACAGACGAATTACGATTTTTCGTGTTAAAATTTTATGCAAAACCGATATCAGTTAAGTCCTTAACACCTCAGAAACATGCTGTAATATTAGGTCTACTTGGTAAATGCTGGAAAAGGAATTTGACAAAATGTCAAATTATGTGAGGGGTGAGAGATGTGGTTTTGGATCTTCCTAACCAAATGTGTATCAACCACATGACTGATTTATCAGTGTTTATTTAATTAGACCCGTGTAGTATGTCGAAGTGTTACGGGAAGCATATTTTAGCATATTTGGTTAGCAAGGCTCTCACTTGAGACTTTACATACAGCACCCGTATCAAGCTGATATTAAAATACAACTTGTATTGAATGGACTCACAACAGCTGGGAAATCATTTCTTTGCTCTATATTACTAGGGTCCTGTGGAATCTGTTTTTCCCCAGATTCCCTTCTTTTTTCATTAGATTTTTTTCTGTTTTAATGGTTAAAATACAATTTAATAATCAAAAAGCATGTCTCATCAAATGTCATCATGAAACCTATACAATTGGATGACAGTGTACTAAAGGTTACATTTAAAACAGCACATGGTATAGATAGATAGATCTCCTTTTTTTAATCGAATTAAACCAGTCTGGCTTCTATGCATTTAATCTTTAAAAAAATGTGATTCTATTTGCTATTTGATTTCTGGATTTTGCTATTCTGTCCACACACTATTCTGTTGCATCACAGAAATTATAGGGCTTTTAATTTACCTTAAGTAAACAAGATATATTATAACGTTTTCAGCATTATATTGTCTGCTGTTGAATACTGTGACTCAACTGTCATTTTGCAGCAAGCCCAATGATTTGACACCCTTTTGCATGTGATTCATTTATTTACATACTTGGTTGATTGTAATTGAAATAAATGATTTGTTTCAGTGTGAAATGAAGTGTGCTGCTCAGATAGTGAGCGCTGTGTAGCCTGAATCACATTACTCATTACCGCTGTCCTCTTCCTCTCTCTTGTGTCTTTGCAGGTGGATGCACGTAGCATACCAATTCTAGCAAAATGGCAAAACTCGTATAGCATTAAAGTCGTTCTTCAAGAGCTAAGGCGTCTTTTGATGTCCAAAGAGAATATGAAGCTTCCCCAACCACCAGAAGGACAAACATACAGCAATTAATTGTAAATGATTGTGACCCTCTGTCTTAAACCTTACTCTCTTAGAAATGTCTTGTAAATCATCAGAAACAAACAAACAAACAAATATCGGTCGCCCGGCAGTCTCCACCGCTGGAGCTAAGATTGGACCTTTCTATTAGTTAAGCTTGACAAACAAAGAATGCCTTTAACGAGAGGCTTCATCAATTCTGTTTTACAATTACGAGTTCACGAATCTCTCTTCTAGTAACGTCACATCGACCACAAGCTTACGTTCTCCAGCTGAATCGTCGAAGAAAGAAAGGCATGTTAGAACGGGAGGTTTATACAGATCTATACATTTTAAGTTAAAGCAACTGGGCACCAAATTCTAAAATTAGGATGCATATACGACGGCATGCTTGTAAAGAAAATAAATGAGGGAAAAAAAGCATTTCGGGGAAAAACGAAACATGATAAAGCAGCTGTGTAAGGTGTATGTTATATTGTGTGTGTGTATCTGAACCCCTCACTGATGGTAATGTTAAGGGTCCTTAAAAGTGTGCCTGTAGAGTACTAGTAGTATCGCAAACAGGGGGGGTGGTTATAAACTTTCATTTTTTTTGTTTTTATTTGTAATGTCTGTATTTGACACAATAGCAGTTTGTTTTCAGCGTGGTAGCTCTTGTAAACGGATGCTCTGTTCTGTTCTGGTTTGGAACCATGCGCTTTACTCCTACAGGAAATGTCGGGTGCATTAAAAATGTGACTCTCCAACCCGCTGTCAGACTTTGTTTGTATGTGCGTCCATCACACGCCGCAAAAATGCTGAGATGTTACTGTTGAAAACAGCAAACCCTTGCCATTCGGATGAGGACGCTTTCTGCCTCTCCGCTCAGATTCCCATCGAAGGGTAGATTTAAAACACCAAACCGCTTCAAACCTTCTAGTAAATTCTCGCAGATATGTTTCATATCACAGCAGTTTATCTGAGCAACAGACACGTGTCGGGTGTTGTGACAAACTCTTAATTTATTCTCAAGTTTAGTGTTTACTCTGCGGTTTTAACGTGTGATTGAGGACGTACCCGTCGATAAGAAATCTGGTGTGATGGTAAGGATTTGCTGTTGGAAACTTGCCCTCGCTTAACCACAGTGCTTTAAAACTCCACCTGTAACTGCGACAGCATGCTGTTATGTAGCTATCATTAAATCTGAATTTAGTACTTCAGTAATTAAACATTAGAAACACTGTTATAATCTTTAGGTACTCTAACAAACGTCATTGAATTGTACTTCCAGTGACTGGTGGGGGTTGTTGTATTGTTCATTTATGCTTCGGTTGGCTATGACCATTTCACTAAAGTCTTCATTAGGCTGTTACTGTGCAAATTATTATACGTAGTGTCAATTTCTAACGGCTTGACTTGTTCAGAGCCACAATCACCCTGCAGTGTAATGAATCTAAGAATCATTTTCTCCCTGTTCATGTTTTCTTTCCTTTTTTTTAAGACATAACCAAATTAAGTTGAATTTGTGACACCGGGGCTATGTTCAGAATAATAAAACAAACATTGTGGAACACACGCAGGTCTTTCTCTGGTCATTTTAATGCGGGGTTTCATGTTGAATGTCATTATTAAATTGAAAATACTGTCATTTACTCTTTCTCTTGCCATTAAAAACCTGTTTGACATCATCTTCTGCAGGACACAAAAGAAGATATTTTGAAGAATGTTTGTAAACCAACAACGGCGGCACACATTCACTTCTCTTGTATGGACACAAGACCAAAGCAAGTGAACGGGGGCCGCCGTTGTTCGGCAACATTCTTCAAAATATCTTCATGCAGGTTTGAAATGACAGATTTTCCATTTTTGGGTGGACTATCCCTTTAATTATTTAGTGCAGAGTGCTCAACAGGTACATTTTTAAATGTTAGCTGTCGGGTTATTATGGATGTTTATTCAGGCACATGGATCTTGGGCGATACTGCATTCAATAAAGAAGAAACTTTTTCCACGTAATGAAAGAGAAAAAGGTGTCTGTCCATAACATCCTGGCTAACAGTTGCTTTTGTGTGCCACTTATAGTGAATCACACAGGTTAAGATCAACACGAGGGTGAGTAAATTATACACATTTGATATGAATAATTAATACATTTTTTATACATTTTTCGTTTTAGCGGAATTGTCTGTTTGATTATCAGACATCGTAGAGTTGGAAAACAGCCATTAAGTAGCAGTATGTTAAGATCAATGCCCTGCTGTCTGAATTAATGCTTTCAGCTTTGATCCGTCATCGGAGGAGGCGGGACAGGTTCACCTGCTTCTGAATTCATCAATTACTTTCCAATAAAATCTGTTTATTGGCAATTTATTGACATTCTACCCAAAAATGAACATCTTTCACCATTTACTCACCCTCAGGTTGTTTGAAACATGTATACATAACTTTGCTCTGTTGAACACAAGATGAAATATTTTGAAGAATTTAGAATAACAAACCGTTCTGGAGCACCTTTGTCTACCATTTAGTTTTTCCTACAACAATCTTAAAAATAAAGATGCTTAAAAGGGTCTTCACTGCAATGTCATAGATGAACCATTTTTGGTTCCACAAAGAACCATTCAGCCAAAGGTTCTGTGAAGATCCCTCTCTTCTTACTTTTTCTTACTATGTCGTATTTCAGATATTTAAGGTTCTTTGTGGAACCTAAAGGTTCTTCTATGGCATCAAAGAACCCTTTAAAGCTCATTTTTCTTAGTGTATGGTAGTCAGTTGTGTCCCAGACCTGAAAATTGCTAAGATTCTTCCAAATATCTTTCTTAATTAAGTCATTTATAACGGTATAAAGTTGAATGAGTGCGTGAATGATGACAGAATTTTCTTTTTTGGGTGAACTATTAAAAATGAATAAATGCCATTAAGTTAAATAAAACAAATCTAACCAAATAGAGCTGTCATGATTGTGAAATTTGGCAGACGAATGGTTGTCTATTAAATAATTGCAATAATTAATTGACTGTTTAATAGCTTTTGACAGTTTTATCGATTAATTACAATTAATCAATTCAAATAATAAAATATAGATACATTAATAAATGTGAAAATATTGTCAATAACTAGTAACAGACAAACGGAGATATGAGGATGATGTTGCCATACAGAAAATCAAGAATCACTTTAATAAAAGTCATAAACACAAGCAAGACTAATCTGATACAACTCCAGGGATGGAGAAATGTTCTTTGACCGTAATGCAGATGGAGAACGGTGGATGCAAAATGCTGCAGATCACTCTTGTTCTCTAAAAGATTTACAATAATTGCTGTTATCTGATATAATTGTGCTTGTCATAATTTCCTTGAGACGATAATATATTAATTGTGACAGCCCCACACATGTGGTTTATTGTATTGACAGTGCAAGTGTGCACCGAACATACTGTTATGATTCCTTTTTAGTAAGTTCAAAGTTTGCAAGGTTTTTATGAAGAACTACACTACACTATATTTAATCGGTTGCTTTAAAAATAAATGCATTCATGTCTTTGAAAACAGCTGATGCCACATGCTTTGATGTTTTGATTCTAAAGGCATAAAGTTCTTTCTTTCATCTGAGACTGATATGTTTAATTCTGCTCTCCAAGTACAGTTGATCTACTATTGCATTTATGACCTTGAACACGTCTTATTGATCCGCCTGTCAAGATCAGCCAAATGTGTGACATCACGCCCTTGTACGGTGGGGTTTTATTTTTGTGCTGCTTTGATGTGTTCCCTCATAAGCACAAGGTTGTCACATCACAAGGTTGTCCCTTGCTCAATGCAAAACCTTCCAGCAATTCAAATGATCAAAACTAAATGTGATGTATCTGATTCCACCCAGCAGCCACTAGGGGGAGCTATACACACATGCTTGATTCTCTGTCCTTTAATTTCAGCAAGGCAACAATTTTATGTATCTTAATAAGACATGCTTTATTGACCTCACCGAAGAGAAATCTGATGACGGAGTGAGAACCAAAGCACTTGTCTCTGTGTCTGTTGATGTGTATAATGGGAGCATTATCCTCGTCACTTAAGCGGTTCGTCTCCGTCCAAAGATGCTTTTCATCCTGATCAACCGCTGCTGTGAGGGAAAGTCCCTCATGGAAGAATCAGATGTTCACTGAATCTGTGTTATTGAGATTTCAGAGCAAGTGTGACCGAGGCGTCATTCACCATAATTGATTTTTGCTGGTGCATAGTCTAACTAGCCAGATTGTGTTTCAGGATATGTTATAGGCTACTGTTGTATTACGATGCGTCTCAAAAAACATGTTAATGGGACAAATCATCTAAAAATAAAACTTCTCTCATCATTTATTTACTCTCATGATCTTCACAAAAGATGTATTTGAGAAATGTCCCCGTGGATTTGTATTCTTACAACGGAAGTCAGTGGAGGTCAATGGGCACCGGCATTCTTCCAAATATCTTCTTTTGTGTTCTGCAGAAGTTTGCAGGTTTGGAACGACATGAGGGAGATTAATGAAGGAGAGAAGCTGTCTTTTTTGGCGAACTGTCCCTTTAAGAATGTGGTATGTTCATTATTGGTCATTCAATCAGATCTATTTTTTAAAATAAAATAAAGATATTTTTTATTATTGCATGACATAATTGTTAAAGCACACGCACAGATATTTTATGTTTCTAAGTTTTATTTTTATAGTGTAGAGTCCACTACAAATGTCTATTTACGTTCTTATTACTGCAGAATTTGGCCAGTTTCTCACGTACACAAGCTGACATGAACTCCACAAACCTGATGATCCATATATCGCAGCATGCTTTGAGAATATTCCAGCATCTTGTGTGCTTCAATGAAAGCAAGCTTATCTGACCTTTTGTATGAAGGAGTTAACATGGCCAACATCAGAGATCTTGTTCTCATTTCATAACATTTCTTCAAAATCCTAAAAGTTAACAAAGTATGTATAGAATCCGTTTAATGGATTCATGTTGGTCTGCGCATGAGTGATTTTAAGCATAATAGAATGTTTTTAATGATGTTTAGTGAAAGATATTGTCAAGTGGTACCTTTGCATTACAACACACCAAACGTTCTCTTTTTATAATGTTTGTTCAGTGACAGCCAGTGAAGTTCTATCATGGAAAGTTTGTGCATTCGCACTCTTGGTGATGTGAATGAATGGCCTCTGGTGAGAGTTGTGTCAGACTGAAGTCGTGTGGGTTTTCTCATCTCCTTGTCGCCTGTTCTCGCTCTTGACTGATGAGATGTGATTGTAAATCTGGACTGGAGACAGTCTAATAGCGTGTTTACTCAACGCTCTGCCGAGCCGCACAGTAAACCATGACATCAAGTTTATCGTGACATCACGCAATAACCAAAATGATGCTGCGGGCGGCTTGATTATATGAGATCAATACCGTTTGGTGGGGCTTTAGAAAAGAAGTCATAAAGAACATTAACATGCATACTGCATATAAATTACATTTTTATGTAAGATGCTAATGCAATAATGCTGGAGTAGGAGTGTATAGTGCTTATATATCAGCACGGCTGTGATCAGTGTTTGGGTGAATCTGGTTACTAAGTTATTAGTTTAGTTTCTGTAATTGAATTACTTTCCCTTGAAAAAGTCAAGTAAGGGATTACTCTTATTTCCGTTATTTAATTACAGTTACTTCTCATGTAATTGAGCTAAATACTGTTTAATATATTCAATAGTGGAAATGACATCAAAATTATGAGTCTAACTTTAAATGTTTGTTTTCATTTATCCTTCTCACATTTGTTTATTTTGCTCAGGTAATTAGAATTGGTATTATTTATTTGAATGAATTAAACGAGCTGTTTCATGTCTATCCGTGAATTAATTCAAAGCAAGGTTGATGTAGGATATAGAAAGTCATTAGTAATAAGTAATTAAATACTTTATAGAGAGATTAATGTACAGTAATGTAATTACACTATTGAATATGTCATTGGTAACTAGTAATAAATGACTTTTTCAGAGTAACTTACCCAACACTGACTACGAGAGCGATATTGCATTTATACAACAGTTCTATGGCAAAAGTTTATAGATAAGTCAGAAACCCTGGTGATGCTGGTGGAAAATCTCATGGCTCTCAGCCAATCATATTCGAGAACCAGAACGAACCGTTATATAATTATATATATTTGAATATATCAATATATGCTATGAATTAAGTATTGTTGCGTTTGAACGCAGTGCATATGTCATAATGTTTACCAATGAAAGTTACAAAATACAGTTTTTAACCAGTTGGGTCAGACGTGGACATATTCTGGGTTTGTTCACATTTGACCCAACCACGGGTTGAAAAAACAGCATTTTTGAAGAAGTGCTCTCCTGACCGCTTTCTTTTTCTATTCGTCTCACTGGACCAGGTTTCAAGCGATGCATATTTCTGTCAGAATCAGCAAGGCCAAACGCTTAAAACTTAAAATGTTGGTTTATGTCTTAAAAAGGAATGAGTCGAATCTAAACGCACGTTGAGGAGAAAAGGCAAGAATAAATAAGCTGTATACGGATCCCATTCCAAGTTATTTATTTTGGAGGGCAATGCCAGCAGACTTTGTGTCTCTGGCTTGTGAGCCCTATTAAATTACCGCTGGATGTTTTTAATTACCGCCCATAAATGGAGAAACACAGCACGCTCAGAGCGTTTCAGGCCCCTGTCCGCAGATCTGAGGGGGGCGGCCTCGGTCCCCTGTCGTCCCGGTGGTCTCACTGTGTGTGTGTACTGTACGTGTTAGAAAGTGTGCTCTCTTTTATTTGTAGAGCGTTTCTCACTGCTGGTGGAAGAAGGGAAATCGCTAATAAAACAAGGGAGAGAGAGAGAGAGAAATGGGACGGGGTACATATCCACTTAATTGCGCTTTAATGAAAAGGGTTTTGGCTTCTCGTGCACTGTGTTTAAAGAGACCTAAACACAATCCCAGATGTACGGCCGCAAAGCGTCACTCCGGTTGGCCCTGCAGGCTGTAATCCGTCTCCAGCGCCGGTGCTCTCGCTAATAGCACTTGTCGCCAGTAGAATTGCGTTAATGTCTCTTTTGAAACCTCAAATCCAGAGCCGAACGTTTTCACATGCTGTGTGTGCTGAATCAAACCGAAGGGATCACACACCGGCCAATCCAAAGCTACCGAGTTGCGTATTTGGTTCTGATAGGCCAACTGTGTTCTGTGCGAAAGGCACCAAGACATGTGGATGTGTGCTTCCTGTCAAGTCGATTGGAAATGCTTGTCGTGAAACCCACAGGAAAGGTCGAGCTATCAGATGACATTGTTCGGTGCTTTTGTCAAACGAGAGATCGCAGAAGTGAGCTGTCACGAGCTATAAACGTCAGCACATCAAGGTCACTCAGTAGTGTTCCAGACCATACAGAAGTCTCCTCCTGCATACTTCCTGCATTCTTTCTTTTTTAGAGAAATATCAAACCTCACTCCGATGTTTAACCGTCAGATGTGTTGTGATTGGAGCAGCTAGGTTGAATTTGCTTGACTAACCTTATCAACAAGATTAACATCAGGATATGCGCCATCATGAAAGAGCGTTCATGCTAATACTAATGATAATGCCGCTATGGACGGGTTCAAAGTGACGTCATGAACAAAGGTTAATGCGCAGGCGCTCGTTCGTGGACTGCCCTTAACTTCCGGTACACATTCACTAACAATAAAGTGCCTGTAGATTATGTCTGATGATAGAAATGTAAATAAACCGAGTTCTGATACTTGGCTAAACTTGCCTCTCCAAATTTTTTATTTAGACTGCGATACCGAGTTCAACATCTAGATGTCAGTGTACCGTACGGTTTCTTTAAATGCAGCCGAAAATTAAAAAAATCGTTTCTTTGACCCAATCATTATACAATAGAATAATAATACAAATTAATATTAACTGAAATATAAATTTAAGTTAACTGGGGCTCAAATCGTCGTGTTGCTTTAGAAATTGCGGCCTGACACATTTTGGAACACAATGCGTAAAATCGAGCTCGGGTAGCTAGAAGCGTTTTTTGTTTATGTGTTCAACCATTACGCTGTACGTCATTACATGGAAAACATAACAAAGATATTCACTTTTTTAATACAATTATTTGCCTTATTTTAGTTTGACTGTGATTTTTGGCCCTATCTGTTTTTCTTTTAGAACAAGTCAAATGGGTTGTTCATTACGGTCTAGTAATTTGTAATTGTTTTATGAGGTCACTAGTTTGAATGAAATCATACTTTCTCATATGGTTTAGTTTGATCACACTATTGTTTGGGTTAAAGTCGGCATGAAAGAGAAGTTGTGATCGTGTCTTCTTCCCAATCGTGACGTTATATGTGACTGTAACGGCTTCTTGAGAAATATAGGACGTGGCTTGATTTCGACCTCTGGGAGTTGATTGGTCAGTCAGTATAGACCCGTTCACACACAGACACAAATGTTGTGCAGAGAAGAGATGCTGTTTTGAGTGGAAGGGGATGTTTGTGATTTTCAATAATGAATGAAATGAAAAATTATATATAATAATCATTCATAATAAACACTGCTGCAATTTGTGGATTTCAAGGCGACTTAAAAGGTAAAGCATCTTTTTTCCGTTCTTTTCACCTATTTGTACAGTTTCTTACATTTCACATCATACAGATTCATACAAATGACTTCTCATGAGGTCAGGCTGTGTTCTCAGCTCTCACGTTGATTTGAAACCCAGATTTTGTAGCTGATCGTAGTTTCCACCTGTATTGAGCCGTCACATTCAGAGATGGACAGCAGTGGAGACGATGTGTCCCGGGTTAGAAGAGACTTCCTCTACGTAAGGGTTCCAGGACACCATCAGCAAACACATTTTGTGGTGACAGAATGTCTGTGAGGACAGTGAGTCTCTGCTGGTGCTGTTGTGCCACAGGCTGCAGACATCATCCACAGGATGTAGGACAATAGTGGGAAGGAAAGAGAAGGCAACATGAAAGAGACATTAACCTGCCAACCTGTGAAGCGGGGCCCGTATGTCCCCCTCCTTCAATTTAGCATAACATTGAACACATCGACTTCCTGAAAGATGTTTTTACGATCCGAAAATCATTTTAAGCACATTTTTGGAAACCCCTCTCGTCATTCCAAACCTAGATATTTTGAAGAACGTTGGAACCAAACAACACTGACCCCCATTGACTTCCATTATATGAACCAAGGTTATTTTAGTCCTCCAAAATAAAAACTTTGTTATCGTTTCTGTTCATTGAAATCAAATCAAAATTTGAGCTAAAAATGAATGAGAAAAACCTAACGATGGTGGAAATTGAAATTTTGCCTCAAAAATCAACTGAAATAAGTTTAAAGCACTAAAAAATAAGCAAAACTAAAATAAAAATAAATTATTATTATATAGCAACATAAAAAATAAACAGATAAATTATAAAATGACAAAAACATGTACCTAAATTGTTAAAATGAAATGGAAAATCTAAAAATAAAAGCTAATTTTAAATATTAATAAAACTGTAATCAATATATAACTCTGTTATGGACACTAAACCATTGAGACGTTTCTCAAAATATCTTCTTTGGTTTTCAGGTTTTGAAGGACATACAATTTTTAAACAAATTATCGCTTTAATGTTACTTTGCACTTCATTTGTGTTATTTTTTTATTTGAACCCTATTTTGTAATCTGGCTTCACTCTTTGCTTGTTTTAGTTTTATGTTAAATTAATGTTCAATATTAGTTGGAGATAGTAACATGGCTAAAACATGTAACACTTTAAAAAAATATCCCATTTTCAACCCATAAGGATGAAAAATTTCCAAACCTCACAAGAAAACATGATTTGTGTTTGACCTCCTGTTGTTGATCTCAACATTTGCTAAAGGTTTAACATTCTCTGCACATTTGTTTAGAAAGAAAATGAAAGAATGTGATATTTATTGTATGTACTGTAAGAGTTTCAGGTCTTATTTATGATCCCGTTCTTGGAAAGACTCTTTTGTAAAGGAAACAGTGGAGAGACGTCCAGCTTGTGTTCTTTATTGCCGTGTCATGATTATAAGTGGTTTTGTGAAACAGAATTATCACTCTCTCCTCAACACCAACAACTTGAGATTTATGTGTGTTTACCTTTGAAAGACGTATGAAATCATGTCAGTGTTCTCTTCCCAGAAGAAGCCGGCCTGTGCGGTGCGGTTGGCTTTGAGGTTTTGGATGAAGTTTCTCTCTGCTGGAGGGATGAAGCTTGAGTTGAGATGGAGTCGAGATGCTTCTGAGGTTGTTGTGGCCTTCAGAAGCAGCGTTGTTCTGCTGTGAGGTCATGTGTGTGGTCGGTTAGTTCTTCCTCCTCATTTAATCTTCCACTTTTTCTACATCAGACTATAGTGTGATGTTTCATAGACAGACAGATAGATGTTCATCTAAAACACAACTAGTCAGTCAGTGAGATTAAATTTTCATATTTATATTTTTGCGAATAGGATGTTATGTTAAAGAAACAAGGTAGGAGTGGCTGTGATTTAATATGAATGTTACCTGAAAAATACTATTCTATATTAAACTGTCCTAAAATCCTCACATACTGTAAAGCTTATGGACCTCACCGTTATATAGCTTATATTGTATATGTATTAAACTACAGTGTTTACTACAGTGCATCAATTCACTATACACCTGTATGCAATATATAAACACTGGACCAGAAGCACCTCCGGTTTTATTATTATTGTTTAATCTAATAGATGGTTTCATCTTAACAACATAAACAAACGTTACCGCTCATGCGCACTTTTGTGACCACGTACTTAACTTCCGGTACACATTCACAAACAATAAAGTGCCTGTAGATTATGTCTGATAACAATCAAAAGAAACCGAGAAGAACTTTGATAAACTTGTCTCTCCAATATTTTGACTTGAGACTGCGATACTAAGATCAACCGCTAGATGTCAGTGTACCAAACGCTTTCTTTAAATGCGACCAACTACAGGACACATTCAACAAATTGTTTATTTAATAAAATGAACATACAACAAAATTCCAAATTTTTTTATAATACTAATACAATAAAATAATATGAACATAAATAAATTAAAATATAAACAGTTATATTATTAGTCACTAGCCAAACACAAACCGCAAGTCAAGTGGGGATCACGCGCACACGTCCCATGAAACGGTCTATTAGGTAAATCGTACAAAAGTTTTTTTTTAACGTTTTTATGTGGTTATAAATGTTCTATTCGTTGTATTTTGTTCAAATGGTTCAAAAATGAAAATTCGGTCATCATTTATTCACCCTCATTTTAAACCTGTTTGACTTCAATCATTCCTTCCGCAGAACACAAAAGAAGATATTTTGAGAAATGTCTCATTGGTTTTGTGTCCATACGATGGAAGTGAATGGGCGCCGGCGCTGTTTGGCTCACAATATTGTTAAAAAGGACAAGAGTAGGCCTAAATGATGACCGAATTTTCATTTTTGACTGAACCCTGACTTTATAAACTTACATTTAAGGCATCTTTTCATTAGATCTTATACAGCGTCATTGCTAAAATATACAACAATATAAAACATTCACTAGAGTTTACTCTGATAAATTGTAAAGTATTGATTTAGTCTTTATTTATCCAGGAGAAATCCCATTGTGGCTTTTTCAACCTCTTCATCAGGGAGACCTGCTCATACTATACTACAGGACTTGTTCATGTGAGTCGTTACAGCGAAATGGCTTAACCTGTGTTCCATATTCACAAAAATATCACATGCCTAATACATAAAACACTTTCCTCATCCCTCCGTGTAAACTAATAGTTGGCCTCTATGAGCGTTAACAGGTGTTTTATAGTTTTATAATCGTCCTACAGTTTGGTTTCTCTTTGAGATCTGTCACACTCAGGAAGTAAAAGAAGTCACGAGCTCAATTTCATGTTTTTTTTTTCACTTCGAGTCCCCCTAGTTACCCGACACATATTATGTTACATTTTAAAATTTTTGCCGCATAAATCAGTTAACAGGCCACGTTCGGCAAAGGTTTGCAGCATTTTTTTTTTGCACGAAAGCAAGCTTGGATGAAAGGCATCAGAGAGCTGATGTGTCTCCCGGAGCAGAAATCCATCCCAGATAACACAAACACTAAGAACAGAGCATCCAGAAATAACTCGCTCGCACAAGATGTGGAAGCGATTAGCAGCGAATTGGTGTGTGTGAGGAGGCGGTCGTCGGTCGGCTGAGGGTTATGAGCGACGCCAGTGAGCGGGAGGTGTGCGTCTGTGTGTGTGTGCTGGCTTTGGGGAAGTCGTGGGGGTGTCTGGTTTTGTGCAAAAGAACTCATAAAAGTCACGTTTGTTAGTGATGCATGAGGAAGTGAAGGCAGCTTTGGCACATGTGTCTGTGGTGCTAAATTAACTGTTAACACAAATAATCAAAGTGCAGGGCCCATTGAGTACTGGCGCCAGTCAAACAGGAGGAGGAGGAGGGGCCGCGGGCCCAGACCGTACCTAAAGCCAAAGCGTTGTGTGTGTGAACGTGTGTGATCCAAGATCAGGTTGATGGTGAATGATATCACTGTCCCTTCCTGAAGGTGCTCGGAGCTTTTGACTTCCACAGAGCCGGGCAGGTGGAGGTCTCTCTCCGCTCCGAGGGACTTTCACAGGATGGAAGTGCTTACAAAGCAGAGCCGTCTGCCGCTCCTCCAGAGGAAAAGCTCCGTCACACTCCTTCTTTCCAGCTATTGTTGCTCGGGGATCTGCGGCCGGATTTAGACGGCGGCTTTTGTGTTCGTCGGTTCGGACAGGCACAGGACGTGGCATCAGGAAGAGCCGCTCGGAGCGTCGGCTGACTGATCAGCGAGAGTTCTTGTGACTCATCAGTGAATGTGGAACAGAGGAGGATTGTAATGTAGGAGGATTTGGCCGCAAGTTCATTCCCGCCAAAACAAAACGGAACATTCAACAGTCAACGCTAGATGTTTGAGTTGTTTTTCCCTCGGAGCGACCCCAAACACTAGAGACGCTTGAGTCACAGCTAAATATGTCTGAGTTTCATTGCGTTCAATAACGTGTTCAGAGTGATTTTCTCAGACCCAATATTACGTTCATGAGCTTTTTCTGGCCTCAAGGTTGTTTTTAATGGATGTATGAGGTCACTTCCTCTCAAGTTCACGCAGGTGTCCCAGCAGCGTGACCACAGGTGTAGTTCGTCACATTAACTGTGGACATATTCCACTAATGTTTGACTTCCTGTAAGGGCCAAAATCCATTTTAAACTTCCCAGCTAACAGGAAACGTCCTCAGAACTTTGACTAACGTTCTCTCAAAGTTCCTTCAATAACGTTCTTGCAACAACGTTAAAAGAGCATTCAAACAACTTTCTAGAAATGTTATCCTTAGAACAAGCAAAGTTTATACTCGAGCGTCTGAACTACACCGTAGCCTACGTGTCGGTTTTCATTAATACTTCTATGTCATTGTCCACGTCGAAAGGCAATGACCACTAGGTGTCAGTGTCCAAGCTAGTGTTACTTGTGTAAACAAGACAAGAACCGAAGAACAAGCTTGTTTGAGAAGCATTAGCAGTGATAACGACTAGTAATCACTTTTGTTGCAGATTTGAGATGTTTAGAAGCACAAATATTTGACTTAGTTAATTCATTCGGAAATGTGTTTGAGTAAACCCGAGTGGGGAGCTCAAACAGACCAATCACTGCGGTTGCGATCCGCGTTGAGTTGCAGCGTTGTCACATTTTTGGAGAGGTGCGCGTCAGGCTACGGCGTAGGGTACGCGGCTCTGTGTAGGCTACGGCGTAAAGCCGCGGTCACACTTGTATTTTCGAATGCGTCAGACCGGAGACGCAAGCCCGTGCGTAAATATTTCGCTGCATAGCAAAGTTCAAGTTGGGTGAACTCTGACCTGCGAATTCGCATCACGTAAGTGCATGAGACAATAGAAGATCAAAACGTCATAGCGTGACCTCTCGGTACAAAAAATACAAAATGGAGGGATCGGTCATTGTGTCGCATCATCCCATTCGGTACAGCACAACTTTAAACGATTACAAAAGCAAATAAAAAGAGAAGCGGCTTTGTTTGCGTTGGCAATAGAAACAGAAGCGGATGGTAAAGTTTAAACAGTGAAACGTGTCATTTTATGTGATTGTGTGTGTAAGTACTTGATCAGCTGTAGTGACTGATTGTAGTCCTGTTCCCGCCCATTTTCACAGTACCGTCCGAACGAATTTTGCATGCACAACTTGAAGTGTGACCGCTCGAGTAAAAAATTAACTTAACTCATAGAATCTTTAAAGCATTTAGAAATAACTTAATGTGAATATTAAAGAACGTTAATAGACCGTATTTTCGTTAGCGGGGTTTTGAATATAACCATCGCTTGTTTGATCATTTGCTTCGTGCTGCAATAATACGAGTAGATTTAAAATAATTTGGAGGACACTTTATGTAGCGAAACGCTTTACAAATCTGCCCACAACCTGCTGTAATGATGTCATATTTTACGTCTGCCATTCTAAATTAGGGGCGTTATGGTGCCCGCTGGATTTTCTTTCATATCATTTTAAAAATGGGGAAAGAACTCACCAGAGGGCAGTTTGGAAGAACGGGGTGCATCAATCACGTCTGAGGGCACAGTTTGGGTCTGGGTCAGTTTCCTGTGTTGAGAAGCGCACACCTCATTTGTTAATGGATTGATCCGAGAGGCTCCAAGCTCAGTTAAGCTTCGCTATCGCTGTCTGTATCTGTGCAATATATTAAATCCTTTCCACCCACACTATTTTTCTTTCTGTAATATGACTGAATAGGAATGTTCCTGAAGTATTTTGCTCATGTCTCGTGAAGGCAAACTTAGTATACTTTATTATAGTATCATGTAGTTTATTTCTCATTTTACATTGATGCGTTTGGCAGAAACTTTTATCCAAAGCGACTTACATTGCATTATACTATACATTTGTTTTTAAGTATGTGCAATCCCTTGAGATCAAACCCATGATCTTGGCGTTGCTCTCACCACTGAGCCCCAGGAAAGCAGATTTCTCCACTTCGTCAATGTGTACTATAATATATTATGCAGTATTAAAGGGACAGTTCACCAAAGAATGAAACTTCTCTCATCGTTTTCTCCAAAACTGCATAAAATTCCCTGACCCTACAAAAGAAGATATTTGGAAGAATGTGGGAAACTAAACAGTTCTGGGGCACTATTGACTACCATAGTAGTTTTTTCTTCAAAAGTGCCCCAGAACTGTTTAGTAGCAAACATTCTTCCAAATGTCTTTCTGAGTGTTTAACAGAACAACAAAATGAACTTGTGTGTGAGTTAAAGATGACAGAATGGTCATTTTTGGGTGAGAATCAATACTTTAGTAAATAAGGTATACTTTAATGTTTACTCCGGAAAGTGACTTTTTCTAGGGTTTACTATAGTAAATACTAGAGTACTCTACAGATTTTTTCATTTGGCTGTGTCAAACATCGTTGGAATGTGTTTCGTGGTGATGTCACAAGTTGTTGTTTTGTTTATTGTTTATGTTAAGCCCTTAAATTACCATTTTTTACCATTTGTGATCCACACACAGAGTGAGCTCGGGTAGATTTTCATGTCAGCGTGAGCTATTTCTTTAAGAATCAAGTGAATAATAAGTTGGCTGTAGTTTTGTCGGACACGCTGGTAAACTGAAATAATCTGTTCTGTGACCAGCAGCTCTCGCCGAAGTGCGGTTACTGTGAATTCAGGCACGTCGATGTAGAAAGCGAGCTTTAAAACAATGTACCGTAAAAAGGAGCAAACTACGCTTTCAGCTTTCTGTGACATCATTGCGAAAACAGTTTGGCTCCCCTGATACTCTCTGTTTCCCATGAAGCCTCAGAAAGTGGGCAGCAGTCTGCGCTCGCCTGGCGCCACAGTCATCACGCATGTCAGTCATTTGCGAAGGTTTCTGTTTTCCTTCGAGGATGAGTTAAGCTCCTCCTTCGGCCCTAACGATTTATTTGAGGCTCCGTCGTCCAAGACTAAAATCTCCCCACACACACACACTACCTTCCTTCAAATGTGCGTTTACCTTGGACTTGTTGTTTTAATATGGACCAATCAGCTAAGCCACTGTTAGGAATGTCCCTCGGGACCCTTGCTTGCTTTCCCAATAGAGCCATTCATTCTGAGGACTCCAGCTCCACATCTGCTTTCCATTTATTCTCACACAATAGTTCTCATCCAGTCGAAACACGGGGCGTTGGGTAATCTCTGTTTTAACCATCAGATGATTGCTAACGTTGGCTAATAACCAGTTGGAAGTGAGACCTTCCACATGACCCTGATGTTTGAGTAACCCGCTTCTAAATGAGCGTGATATCTATTTTAAGAAGCTTGAATGATGCGGATGTGAGGGGAGCTGCAGGTGTTGTGTGAGATCCTCGGGGTGCGTTATCAAGAGATTGACTCACTTTTCGAGAGCCAATCATTTCCATGTAAAACAACAATATTTGGGAGAGGATTTGGTGCATAGTAAAGTTCTCTAGTGGTTTTCCTTCCGTTTTAATATTTGATTAGCCTATTTATTTTGTTATTGTAGGGATGCACGGTTATATGATTAACTGCATTTTATCATGCGTGTGCAGCAGATTTGGGGTTGCAGTTCATGGTTGGGTCAAATGTTAACATAACTAAAAATGTCCATATTTGACATTTATGCATTACTTTTACGCATTTGGCAGACCTTTTTATCCAAAGCAACTTACATTGCTTTATCCTATACATTTATACTTATGTATGTACAATCCTCTGGTATCAAACCCACAACCTTGTGTTGTTAACACAATGCTCTTACCACTGAGCTACAGGAAAACTATTTGACCCAAAGATGGGTTGAAACAGCCATGCCGATATGTTATAGTGGACATGATTTGATCTTAATATAAAAATGCTAATCGTGATCTGATTGATGTGTATAAATTGGGAGTTAGACATGAAGAAGATTTGCTCAAGTTCTCCTGTGTCAGAACTGCTGGAGTCTTCTAGGCTTTTCAAAGTTTGATAAAAGTGAAACCTTGGCCCACGTTCTTGCTGAAGTTGCACCTAAATTTGTAAATGGCCTGTAATTATGAGGAAGGGGCCAGACGTTGGATTGCTGCTCGCTGGATGACTATAAAAGGAATCTCACCATTTCAGCATTAGTTACTGGTGCCGTCATGACTAATTCTCTTCCACTTAAGTTTGACGTCATGTTGTGTTTGTGCCCTTTCTCTCCGTCTGGCTGAATATCAACACCTTCACAATCTCTGCATCTGATTTGACCTACTTCTGTACTGTATAGCATGTGAACATCAGTATGTGAAATAAGGTGTCAAACCCTCAGATTGCCAGATGAGATTTCCCAGTACACACTGGACGGATACTTTCCTGACATATTTATAAGTTTGGATGATCTTTTTATTGCATTATAATCGTGTGGGTGGCCCTTACAAGTGTAAGTACTAAAGGTATCAAGAAATGCAATTCTGGACGCAGGATGTGTGTGTTTTTATCAGAAGGTCAAAGGTTATTTTTATTATAAGGTCTTTATCTTAATGTAAAAGGTCATAGAGTATGTATGATTTTTGCATGTTTGTATGTGGTTGCTTCGGGATTCTAGGTGGTTACTAAGGTGTTGCTATGGTGTCCTGGGTCTTGTTAACTGGCTCAAGTCTGAGGCCCAATTCTCATTTCGCGTCTAAAACTGCGCAGAAAACAAGAGCTGCACTGCGTTCTCCTTTTTTCCCAAAGCGCCTGGACTCTGCGCTCTACTGGCATTAAGCAACTATGGGCCACGATAGCTGTTGAGACGAGGAGGTATAAACAAAGGTTATTAGGATTAAATACCTTCTACTAGATCTAGTTCTGCTCTGATCATCTGTCTCTCCATTTTTATTGAGCTTGTCTTTATTGGCTTGTTGGTTCTTGTCACATGACCTGCGGTGCACTTGCGCCTTCCTGAAAATCTGAAATCTTGTTTCTCAGAAATGTTTCCTAACCAGCACACATGTCAAAAGTAACAGAGCATTGTGCTGTGCAGTGTGAGGATCATGCGATGAAAACATTACAGTTATTGGCACACGTCATAAAACACAATTAATTTAATCAACTTTTCAGGTTCACACAGATGTTATTCTAGTAATCAGAGCTGGATTGATTACTTGGGAATTATTATCAGTTACTGATTACAAACTACATGACAAGATTTGTATTCAGTAACGTAATCCCTTAGATTACACAATTATTGTAACGTAATCTGACTATTTTTGGATTACAGTTAGATTACAAGTGTCTGCTTTATCTTTACCTGGTGTATCTATGTATCCACAACACTTTTCTTGTTACATTTTAAAAGATTAAAATTATGTTAAATTAAATTGATAAAAGTACATGAAGTAATACACTGTAAAACTTTACAGTAGTTTTGCCAGTAATTTACTGTAGATTTAATTTACAATTTAGTTTTTACCTATTTCTTATATTTTCTTTCATGAGACAAGAATAAATATATTAGGTCACTTTTCTTGTTATGTAAAAGTATCGTAGTTTAAGAAGTTACAAATATTTCTAACTAGAAAAATATAAGGCAATAAACAACATATTTACTGCTGTAAGTGTTTCATCTGGTTTTATTTTGGTTTACCTTTCTCTGCTGTTGTTATTTATTTAGTGAACGTGTTAAGTGTCAGGTCTCACTGTATATCAGGAGTTAAACTCATCTGTTGGCACCTCTCTGAGCTCAACACTTTTGACCTTTGACCCCAGAGAATGTTGCTTTACGGCCGGTGCAGGCACAGACTTTTTCAAACCTGCTTCTCTATATTTGTCCAACTTCACGTGGAGCCAAACAACATGTGTAATTCTTTCAGATCAGGATATTGGTGAAGTGATCCTTCATCAATCTTACAGCGGTTTTAATGACCACATTGAGAAACTGAGTTCACAGAGATACTGTGTTTTACACTACATGTGTTTGGTAGACGCTTTTATCTAAATTTACTTGCAGTGCATTTAAGCTATACATATTTTATCAGTATGTTACAATGTGACTTTGTTTAATGTGTTGTTACATTGTTTTAGTTGTTACTTTGTTTTTACTTGTTTCTTTGTTAATTTTTTATTGTTTTATTTTTTTACTTTGTTTTACTTGTTACGCTGTTTTCCTTGTTTCATTTTTACAACGTTTTATTTGTTACGTGGTTTTACTTGTTACTTTGTTAATTTTTTTTATTGCTTTACTTCTTACGTTTTTTTGACTTATTACCTAGTTTCATTTTTACATCGTTTCATTTGTTACTTTGTTTTAATTTGTTATGTTGTTTTAGTTGTGACGTTGTTTTAGATGTTAGTTTGTTTTTACTTGTTATTTTGCTTCATTTTTACATTGTGCTATTTTTACTTTGTTTCATTTGTAGAATTGTTTTTACTTGTTTCTTTGTTACATGTTTTATTCTTTTATTTGTTACTTTGTTTTACTTGTTATGCTTTTTTCACTTGTTTCCTAGTTTCATTTTTACATGGTTTTATTTGTTCCTTTTTTTAATTTGTTACTTTGTTTTAGTTGTTACTTTGTTTTAGATGTTACTTTGGTTTATGTGTTCACTTGTTTGGTAATGGACGTTCACCCCACACTAGCAGATCAGTAAGGCATCTTCTAAACGCTCACTCCGTATGTTGTGAAACATCCGCAACCCATTAAACAAACACACCCTTAGCACATCACAATTAAACACACATGCTAATTTCCACACGTAAGCCCTGGCGAAATGCACTTACACGAAACATTAACGCAGTAAATTCGGCTTTTACCATCTCGCATCCCTCGCAGTGGAAATAGATACGGGGAGCCAATTAGAGCTCGTGATCTAATGGGCAGCCATCACAAAAGAGCACATTTAGCTCTCAATGGCACAATTAGAGATCTCATGGTGAGCTGTTAAGGTCCAGCGGGTGTGAGAGGCGAGTGTTTGATAGGTCATTTGGGAGAGGGGGCTTGGAGACGGCCTCACAGCGGGGGCCGGCGGAACGGCTTGTAAACGTGACAGAGTCTGCCGCCGGGGCCGTGCCGCACAAACAGGCCTGCTTTTCACAGCGTGCAGAGTGGAATGCGTGCGTGTCGGGGGTGAAGGGGTGAGATGAAGTCAGAGAAAGGACAAGAGAGATGGTTCGAGGGGGGTGGACATGAGAGCGAGGAGCTTAACCATGAAGCCAGCCTTTGAACAACTGCTCTGTGTTGTCAGATGATTATTTGGAGACACTTTCAGACCGCGCGTGAAGACGTTTACCCCCCACGAGGCACATCCAGACGCTCTGGAAATGGGTTACCGCTATGAATCATGAATTAACCAGGTCTCAGATTTTTTAAAAGACCATTGTGGTAGTTTTTAGCTTTAGATGACATACTCATTTGCTTTTGGTCAAGAATTCATCACTTTACATGTGATTGGATCATTGACGGTTTGAATGTGTGTCGGTTTGTTGAATCAAGTAGTTGTGGGATATTCAGTGTTTTTTTGAAGCATCTAGTAGTAAATTATACAAAACATTCTAATATTAAAATAAATATATCGCACCATCCATTTCCCTCACTGTACTATGGTAATACCATAGTACTTTAAAGTCTCATTCTGTGGCTCTCTTTGTGTTCATTTTATTGCCACCCTCAATAAGTGCCAAACAGAGGTAGGGATCACGTAACCCAGGTCAAAATAATTGGGATGTTCGTGGCCAAAGGATAATAAGTGAGAGAGGTGTACAATTTGTAGGAGCAACAGGGAGTCTGGTTTATGACACCGCTGCTTTCCGCAAACTATTACAGTCTGCTTTTATAAGCTTTGTAATGATGCATAACTCCATCCCAAGCCGAAGGTAAATGCTGTTATTCATACTTAATGGTTTATTGTGAGCGACTGTTGGTCAGAACGGTGGTAACAGAGCATGTTTTAGGGTAACAGGCCCACAGAGAGAGCATCGAACCCCAGAGAGAATTGCGATCACATTTCTAACCTGTCTGTGGATATTTTGGGTTTTGAAATTCACGAAAGTGCAGAAAAAGCAGTGAATAGATCTGAGCTTTTCATAGTCTAATCTTACATGACTTTTGGCATAATGTTGTTCTGGCATGTCTGGTGCATATTGTAGTTTTATAAAGGAAGTGTCTGTCTGACCGACATGTAAATTATCGACCACAGTTTGTTTTTTATGTGAAAATTTGCAAGGGATAAATCTGACATGGAAACACAATAACAGGATCACGTACATAAAACCTTGCGAAAACAACGCAAAAGAAAAAGCCAAAGGATTTTGTATATTTGTGTAGTGCGACCATGAATGAATTTAATCAGAATTTCCTTTTATTTATCAATTTGATGGATGTAACCCTGCAGACCCTTACGATAATTAGCCCTGGATTTACTACATCTGTAACCAAGAAAACATGCTTCCCTCACCGGTTGCCGGTTCGATCCTCAGGGCCGGCAGGTAACGATTGCGGTGCCCTTGAGCAAGGCACCTAACCCCTACACGCTCCCCGGGCGCTGCACTGATAGCTGCCCACTGCTCCGGGTGTACGTGTGTTCACCACTTGCTGTGCGTATGTTCACTAGTCACTGGATGGGTTAAATGCAGAGGTCACATCTCGGGTATGGGTCACCATATCTGACAAATAGGTCACTTTCACTTCACTTCATGATAACAACATATTAGTAGGGCTGTCAAACGATTAATCGTGATTAATCACATCTATAATGAACATTTGTTTATGCATTTTTAAACACATAAACATACATGTATACATATTCAGGACATCATTATTTTCCTGTATTTACCAATAATATAAGTTATATATAAATGTTTATCCATTTTATATTTTCTTAAATATAGTATATGCGTGCATGTATATGTTTTTATAAATACAAAATTAATATGCACAGTACACAGAGGTACATTATGTAAACACAGACGTTTATTATGGATGCGATTAATCGTTTGAGAGCCCTAATAATTAATCATAATTTTCCTGTAGAAACTATTTTTACTGTAGTATTTGCAGTAAAACATATACGAATAGTAACATAAAAACTATAAAAAAAATATCAGAACATTTCCTACGAATCCTTTTGCAATATTTGTTGTGTGAATATAAATTATATTCATTTTTTATCCAACTAAGATTATATCCTTACCAACAATTTTGCATGCTCGAGATGAGAATATACGGCCTCGGGTAGGTCTTAGATGAGCTTCGACATACAACAACATGGTTTGTCACTCCAGCGTTTTGTATGAAGCAGATCTGGAAGTTGAAGAATAGAACCGGTCTAGAAATGAGTTTCAGACCTTATTTCTATTTGATGCTTTGCACGAGTTGTCAGCATCAAGAGATTGTTCAGTTTTGCCATCAGCATTCCACATTCTGTTCATGGTACACCTGTTTTATTTACGGAGTCGCCATCATGAATAATAAACCCTTTATTTATTCGACGGCCAATAAACTCTTTGTTAATGTCCAAACGTCAAACATTTTAGCCTGCAGGAGATTCAAGCCTCACACACACACTTCAGTATTTACCAAACACCCCGTCACATGACACGAGCACGCCGCTGAAGTGTATGGTGGAGCAATGTGTGTGTGTTTTATATATAGGAAAAGAAGAGGAAGAATCAGTGAGTTTGTGTGAGTCATGAGGCCGGGGTGTTGAGAGAGAGAGAGAGTCTTTGGATAGACACACGGTGTTTGTGGATGGGTGGGTTGCGTGTGTGTACGGGATCTTTGGAACGGGATCGGTGGGCTGGCGGTTTGGTTTAGGAGACTGTAAGTCATTGTGGCCGGACCTCGCGAGCTCTGGGTGGCAGCGATTCTTGAACCCGAGACATTCATCAACCTGCCCGAGTCGGCCGCCTCACTGGAGCCACATCAGCCGTTCTCTCCTTCATCCCCCAAACATCTTCTCCTCCTTTGCTTTTTCCTCTCGTCTCCTCCTCTCTCCTCTCCACACACCCTTATCCTTTTCTGTCTCTCTGAAGTCTCATTTGTGTGTTTTTGAAGCGTCCGTCTCTCAGTTTCTCGCACACGAGCAGTCAGAGGCGCCGCAGGAGACAGACTCGGGTCAGTGAAAATAATCAGCTCGCTGACGCCTGGGTCGGTTCCTCGCATACTCTCACAGCCCCAAAATATGTGCGCTGGAGAGCAGGGATTCCACAGGAAGTTGGCGACACATTTCTCCGACCGCATTCTGTCAGCGTGAGGAGGACGAGGGTTTGAACTGCAGCCATCCACACACACACTTAGAGAACATTCACGGGTACAATTCCTGGCACCAATGTCTGCGTTTCCATGCTTTAATATTCATGAAGTTTTGAAAGGCACCTAGCCTGTATGGTGTAGATTAAGTATGTACGGTACACATGGTCACAAGCTTTTGCTTTTTACGCAGCTGTTTGATCATAAAAGCAAAGAATGCATTCAATAAAAAAAGAAAGCATTCATGCTAAACAATTGTTGTTTAGAAAAGTTTCCGGTCTTACAAACTGAGTCATTTAAATGTCATTTCATTTGAACTTAATGTTTAGAAATGTTCGTTTAAATACGTTTGGTTTAGGAGAAAGTTCTTGCTCAGCGGTTGGACTTACAGCTCAGGAGATTAGACGGAGTTCTCAGTTGTTATCTGAATCATCAACTTCGTCTCAGATGTTTCTCCTAAAATTGCTTTGAAGAAATACAATTAGAAACTAATGATACAATTGTTGAAATCCATGAAGAGTGTGGCGGTGTGAAATGAATGAAGATTGTAGACGTAAAGAATCTGGATTTAGGTGAGATAATGTTTGAGTTGAAATCCAGATCTTCAATATTATTGACTTTTGATTTGACAAATCTGAGCTCAGTTTGACACATTGTTGACATCTCTTCTCAAACTCTAGAAGCATTTGTCAGATTTCTGACTCTTTTTCTCAAGAGAAATATCTGAGACGCAGATTAGACGTAACCATTCGTATCTAAATTTATAATCACTGATTTCTACGAGGAACAATTAACAATCTATATTTACTGTAATTCTTCAAATATATTAGCTTCTTTTATAACAAAGCTAAAATGTAATTTTATGTAAAAAAAAATTTCAACAGAGGATTGAATAATAAAGAAAAAGCAGTCGGTAGGAGCTCAGAAATAATTTAAACTTCAATATTGTTTAAACGCATCTCTGGGTGAGACCTTAAGAATCTTCTTGATAAAATGACACGAGCATCACCGTGAAGAGGCTAAAATATCTTCTATTTAACTCTCTGAACACAAGACAGGTGAAAACCCTTCACAATAATACACTTAAATATGTTTGAAGGGCTCTTTTTCACACTCATTTTCTACTTGAAGAGACCGGTCACCTAAAAATGAAGTTCTGTCATCACTTAGGCCTGATTCACATTTTGCGTCTAAAACCGTGAGCCACCTCGCTCTCGCTCTTCTAATAACCACTCCGATCCACATCGCCCCTATTTGAGCGCGCCTGCCGGGCATCTACATTTAAAACAACAAATATGCGCGCAGAAAAGAATATTCAGTGTGGGTTAGGGAGTCTCTATCTCAAAGAATAAAATCATTTTCTGACAAATGTCTTTTGTTTTTATAGGATGACAGCGCAGATGGTTGTCTGTCTGTAATGCTGCGTGTCGCTCCCTATCTGTCTACATTTAAAATATCAAATAAGCGTGCGGAAAAGAGGCGAAATGTGAATCAGGCCTTACTCACCATAATGTTGCTCCAAACGTGAAGATGAATTTTATTTCTGTTGAACACAAAAGAAGATATTTTGAAGAATGCAGGAAAGCGAGCAGTTCTTGGCCCCTTTTGACTACCATTGTCATTTGTGTCATGTTTAGTTATGAGCATTCTTCCAAATATCTTCTCTGTTTTCATCACAACAAAGACATTTATACAGATTCAGAACAATGATGATGTGTGATTAGTGATCCTTTAGAACAGAAGTGTGCATTATAGTTGTTTATATCGTTTCTGAACAGACACGTTGTTTTTGTACGGACACATGATCAAGTGTAAATGCAACCTTTCACATAACAATCCTTGTCCAAGATGCAGAAGTGGTTCAGTGTAAATATGCCGTGTGTGTGTGTGTGTGTGTGTGTGTGTATGTGTGTGTATGTGTGTGTGCAGATTTTGTTTCTTCATACATTCCAGCCCACACACTTTCCCAGGATTCGAGTCAGTCTGACTAAATGCTCTTATCACAGATCCAGACACAAACACACACACACATTTGACCCGTGATCACACTCACAGCTTATGTGTATAACAATAACACACACTTGTGCTCAACGTTCACCCCAAACACACACTTATTCTAACACTCATCATGATGAACGGGTCGACGTCATCGAGCGAGAGAGTGAAGACTCTTTTAACCTTCTTTCTGAAGTTGATCTAACATCAGCACAATTCTTTCTCAACCTCTGGCCGGCTCTGCAGGCCATTGACGCATGGCCCAGTTCTTGGTCAATTTGGAGTCTCCAGTGTGTTTATAAAAGTGATGAAACCTCCGAGCGCTCTCGTTCTCTCTGTTTATTGTCTTGTTTGAAAGAGAACATTTGTTTTTTCGCAGTCTCTCGCTGCTTTGTCCCGATGGTTCCCCGAGGTTCGACTGGAGTGGAGGAGTTTACAGAATTTGCATCCGTGCTAAACGTTTGTGTTGTGATGAACGCTGTACATCTGGAAGCGAGATTGATAGTCCCCAGAATGGTCAAACTTTCAGTGTATGCAAATATTTTAATTTTCATAAATCCCCACATTTTAGTTGAAATAAGGAGAATAGGAACATTCATGATTTCCAGCACTAGTCAACCGTAGTAAATGTTAAGATACCATGGTACTTATTTCTGATTTAAAGATCACAAGAGTATTCCCATGACACATGTTCAGAATAATAGTCATATGATTGTTTTTTTGTGTTTTATGATACTGAGATATTACTGAATTCAACCAATTAGCACGGTAAAGTACCACCAAAGAACAGAGTAGAAAACCGCGGTATTACCGTGGTACTTTTGTCTCTGTGATTTCTCAAAACTATTACTTGCCTTTTACTGTTCGATTTTGCCGCCACAGTAGTTCACAACCCCCCTCTCTCCCATCATCTGAACGCCTCCGAGTGTCCGCATCAGTGTGTTTGTGTGTGTGTGTGTGTGTGTGTGTGTGGGGGGGGTTCGTGTCTGTGGTGCCGAGCTCACGTTCACTCGTCTGAGCTGGGTCTCACTCCATCACTGCTCCATAGATTGACGAGCCCTCAGATGGCGATTTACTGTATATGTCAGCCACACTGGAGCCACGGCACATCTGGAGTCTACTAGAGGAGGGGGGGAGCGTTGGCTGAAACAAGTGTAGCACACCACGGTCGATGAAAGGAACAACTCGAATCTCTTTCCATTTCCAGTCCCTCCACTTCACTCGCTCTGTGACTGGCGTTCTGACCAGCGTGTGGAAACACAAGTGTGTCAAAGGATACCGCTCGTCTCCGATCTGCTTCCCTTGATAAAATCCCTCCTTTCAGAATACAAAGCCATTGGTTCAGTGGTGATTTCAGACATGCGTGACGCTGAAGTGCAAAGCCTGTTTCATGACAGAATATTCTGGATGAGATTGTGACGGACTCGAGTGCTATGAGATGATTCTCATGTAATGTGATACAGTGTGGAATATATGAGTAATACCTGTAATAATGCTTCTTTCTTTCTTTTTCTTGCTTTCTTTCTTTTTCTTGCTTTCTTTCTTGGTTTCTGTCTTGCTTTCTTTCTCGTTATTTTAGTTTTAAATATGATAAAGTCCCGAGTCCTGGTTGTTTTTTGTTTTTATAAGTCTATGAATGATCTTTTAACTTTTGAGATGAAGTGGTGCGTAAGAGGAGCCTTATGTAGAGTTGCTGAAAAAAAAAATGTTTTTCACACTTTTGTTTTATTTCTTTAGTATTTCTTTTATATATTTTTCATGTGAACAGCTGTAGTTTGTAGAAGTCTAAGGTGTGGATTGGGTGTTTTATTGTGATAAAAGGCTCTAAGAAGTTCTTTCTATCTTTTTTTATTTCGGCTAAAATTACCCAATAAATCTTACTTTTGTATGTACACTAAAATAAATGTTGAAATAAATAAGCAATGTAGGCGATTTTAATTGTTTTAGTAATTTATCACTAATTTAAAATTACTTGTAGAGCTTGTAGATTTATTACTTTATTTACTTTATACAACAATTTAGTGACCAGTGAGCCTCCAATACCCCTTATACAAAGAAAATAGGTTTATCTACATGTATATTAAATTATTCTAAAATATACTAATAAAATGACAAATTTTCACATAAAATGCCATGTTTTTCATAGTTTTTCTTGCCATCTTTTTCTGTAATTTGACATTTTTTGGCCAATTTAAAAAAGTTAAATTAACTTACAGGTTTTTACAGTGTTTAGATTGTATTTAAAAATACATAGAAAAATATAGTGTCAATATATATTACAGTTCATTGCAAAAACATTTCAATATATTACATAGTAAATAATGCATTTCTGCTTTTCAAATTTTTACAAAATATATGCACTTGACTTATATTATTAGACTTGAATATATGGAAATGTATTATTTAATACATTGCCTTATATTCTTTCAGTATACACAACCACGATCTAATCTTGTCAGCCTGTATGCCAGTTGTTTAGCTTTATAGTCGCCCAAAATATATTCACAGATGGAGAGCGAGTGCTAGACAGCTCGGCAACTTCAGTGTCCCGCGGGTTTAAACAGTTGGATACTTTTAAATGTAATAATGAAGGGTTGGTTTAGTTTTTCATACATCTGCATTTAGTGTCATGAAACCTGCAGTGTTACATTATAACATAATAAACGAGTGCATGCATTCGATCCATAAATTACAAATGAACTTTAAAACGTTGAGTCATTAGAAAGGAAATCCTCAAATCTCAGCACAGTAAATACCCCGCCGAGAACCGCTGGCGTCTTCTAATGGTTATTTCTTAAAAGAACTGGCTGTTGTACGCTGCTGAGTGACGGTGAGAGAGAGAGAGAGAGAGAGAGAGAGAGAGGTCTAAAGTGTCAAGGAATTCATTGTCTGTTCTCCACCTGCTATTATTCTGCACCCAATCAACCTGCTAGCCAGGCTGGAGCCGCTGGCCATCTGGAAACATTGCTGTGTTTATAAACTTGGCAGGGCCGTGCACTGTGGGGCCTGACCTCCAACACAAATCTGGAAACAATTAGAGCAAGACAGAGCGACCGATTGCTGCCGACGGAGCCGGGAACACATCTCGCTGACTGAATGAAACACATATATGATCTCATGTGTCCTGTTATGTTTAACACATAGACTTTTTTTTGAACATTAGATTGACACAACCGCCTCTAAAGATTTATCCAGTACTGTATCTTTAATGTGATCTTCCAGCTCTCTCTCTCGTACTCGCTCGCAGCTGGATTGTTCCAGTATTGGCAGAACTCGGTAACTTCCTACTTTATGAAATCACGCCAAACAGGAAGTGCAGAGACACACCATTGAGAAAAAGGCCATCGATCTAAGCAGCGTCTGCTCCCACGGGCCACATCTTTCTCTTCTGAGGCGATCTGCCGTCTCGTAGTCTATTGTAAATAACACATCGTTCACAAACACGGCACAGACGTTGAGACTTTAAGAAGTTTTAAGATGAGCTTTGATTTGTGTCGGGGAACTATTAGCTGGGCTGTTTACAGATCAGACTAGAGTTTAGTCACTTTATAAAAATGCCTGGGGGTTTTCAAAGTTTACTAAGTCAGGTAAAATATCGAGAAAACACAAATTTGTGGGTCATAAATGAATCTATGATGAGTTGTTGTTGTCATGTAAGTTAAAAGCAGCCCTGCATTATTCAAAGAGTAAAAGTTTGTCACAGGGTTTGTCTTGCTAAGCTACAAACAAGCAAACAATGAGAAACACAAAGCTAGAAACAAATTCTTACCGACAAATAAATGTGAAACAAACACGTTTGTAAAAACTTTAAATTCTTGATTTTATATGATCGTTTGTGTTGTGGCGTTTGAATATCATTCATGTTCATTTATGTTTGTGTTCTGGTTTGTTTGTCTTATTTAAAGTGTTTCTTGTAGTGTGACATTTGTTCATGGGGTAAAGATGAAGACAGTTTTGTCACAGTTATTTATTTACTTGTTTTATTTTATTACAGGTGCACCACATCACTACACCAGCTGGTGGCAACAAGACACAATCTCACACACCTATCACACACACACCTATATGAGAACTGCTGAGATGTTGCTCTCATAGTTCAGAAGACGTTTAGTTAAGTTTGTTTATTTATAAAGCACATTTCAACACAACTTGAAGTTGACCAGAGTGCTTTACATGGCATAATAAAATACAGATCCAGCAAAGATGAATGAATCAAAGTAAAAATACAATCCATCAGAAAGACAAAAACACTTCTTTAGGTTATTTCAAGTCGCTCTGGGAGGTGTGATTTTAGCTTTGTTTTAAATACAGCGAACGAGGAAAAAGTGATCGAGTTGTTTCAATTGGAGGTTTTTCCTTGAACTGCTTAAAGGAAATAAAATAGAGACAAGTGAGACGATTGTTCAAACAGTTGAAGGGTATAGAGGTGTAATGAATGTAGATTGTAGATGTCTAATAATCTGGATTTGTGTAAACGTGATGAGAAATATTTGAGTTGATGTTGAGATCTTCAATAATATGTTTTTACTCTTGATAGCAGACGAGTCAAATCTGAGAAAAATCTTCATGTCATAAAGACATTTGTGAGATTTCTGACTCTTTCTCATGAGAATTATGCAGATTAGAATTAAGTATCCATTTGCTCTTCTTTTCATCTCATTGGAGGAATAACATCCGTCAAACTTTGCTTAACTTTTGCAACATTTCTGATCTAGCATGAAAAACCATATATCGAATAAAATCCCTACAGTTTAAGCAAACCCTACATTTAATCCATCAGCGGCCGGCCTGTAAAGCAAGCGAGCCGTGGCTGAATCTGTCAAGATTGGAGGTTTCAGATGTCGCTCAGATATGAAGAGCAGGAATGTTTTTGTGAAGATAAGTAAAGCACAATGATTTCACTCGGCAGGATTTGACTCACTTGTTCCTGGTGTCGCCCTCAGTTGATGCTCAGATTAAATCTCAGCCCTGGGCTACAGAGATCATCTCCAGAACCTGTGGAATGTGTGCAGGTTCTTACAGACAAGTGTAAGGTGACTACTTAGGGTGTGTGTGTGTGTGTTCTCTCTCTCGTCTGTCTCTCGTCATGTGCTGTGGAGGGGAGTGTTTGTGGAGGCTTTGAAAGAGCAGGTGGTATGGATTGCCTGGACAGGTGTTATCTCCCGTCTGTAACGCTGTGTGCCGGACCGGGCCGCTTATCTGGAGCGCTCGGCCCACAGCTGGTCAGCAGTCAACGCACGGGTACGGTTTAGAGAGAAAGAAAACATTTGGCCTCAAGTGAAGTTGGTTGGTTTGCTCACTTTATTTCATTTTTAATGGCTCACTTTAAGCATGTTCACCCTAAAATACAAGACCTCACCCTTTCTTCTGCAGAACGCCATTGAAGATAATTTGAAGAATGTCGACCACCGAGACATTTCTCAAAATATCTTCTTTTGTGTTCCACTGAAGAAAAAGTCATACACCGGTTTTGAACAACACGGGGGTGAGAAATCTTCATTATTGGTTGAACTGTGTCTTTAAATATGAATTGTATTTATGCATGTTTGTGTTATGCCATCATCTTTATCTTCACATCAAATTGTGTGATTCACAGGAAATCTGCTTTTTTTCTCTGTCTGGTGTTTATGTGGTCAGTTTCACATATTTGCTTTTATTTCGACTTATATTTCCTCCCAACTGTCATACTTATTTTTATCTATTAAAATGGTTGTCTTTATAATTTTTTGATTTATATGAAAAATGTCAACGTGGCCCAATCTGATCTTGCAGAAAGACTTACCCTTAACAAAAAATGTAGTTTATTCGAGAGTGCTAAGACTGTTTATTTTAGACTAAATGTAAGTGTATTTCAGTCTTAATCTTTATGTTCTTCTCAGTGTACTTTTGTAGTTGTGAACTAGTTGTGTGCTCAATGTTTACTACTGTTACACTTAAACTACAAAGTGGACCAAGAGTGCCAAATATTATTGAAACAATAAACACAATAAAGTGTACTATTTCTGACTACACAAAATTATTAAATAAATATATAGTTTTTTAAATGATACATTATACAGCTTCATTTAACTATACTTAATTAACTTCAAGTTTACCTATTTTTTCATTATTCTTTATTTGTTTTGAAGCCCCACCCCTAAATGTGACATCATTGGGATGAAATCAGATTGTTACAGTTTAGTCACCGCATGAAATAGTTTACGAGAATGTGTTGTGCGGTCTCAGAATTGTGCACCCCAGAATTGACCCGTCATGTATCTCAAATTCATCTTCCCGATAGCTTTTGCTGAAACCTGATTTGCATTATAAAATGGTTCATTTCAACAAAGTTTAATTTTAATTTCCTCTCGCTCCAAACATTGTTTTGTTGTTGGATAGGCCTATATATGCTTTATATACAGTACATAATATATACAAGTTGTATAACTGTGTGTGGGACAAATACAATTTTAGAATCCTGACATTAACAAACACTTTTTGTCTCACTAATGGTTTTGTATCAATTAAATTGCACGACACAGCGATTAACATTCTCTCTTTTATCGCCCTCAAACACGCTCTCTCTCGCTCTTTCAGTGATCCAACAGGTGCATGTTTTCATGTGTCATGAACCTCTGCCAGGAACACAGAAGTGTTTAGTAGCCTGCAGGCTCGAACAGCCCGATCGCTGTGTCCCAGCCCTGAGCCATGAGCCGTGGCACTGCCCCAGTGGCTTGTGGGAGTGTTTTTGGCCTGGAGAGAAAGATATGACTCCTAGCAGCGTGTTTTAACTTGCGGTGGGCACGGTCCTCTGCATTGAGGAATGTAGGGGCTTGTCAGTGTGTGTGTGTGTGTCCTAACTCTTAAACGTGCCTCGCCTGTCATTAGAGAAGAGCTCTCACACTGAGATGTGAAAGAAACACATAGCAGATAGATCCAAGAGATACTTCAGCTTCAGCCAATCAGCTTTTAACACCCCGGATTTGCTGGAAGGGTGTGGCCCTAAGATTCATTCATTTTATTGTGCTTTTTTAGTTCAGATTTTATCACAGCACAGGTGCATATTTATTTTGTAGGGTTTTGGGTGAAATTTCTTTCATAATGGAACAAAATATTATTTTATTTTTTCCTCAATTGCATATTAATTTGTAACTTCATATGTTTTCTTTCATACAGTGAAACAAAACTTTTTAAAAACTTTTTATCTTAGGTGAATAATTATTTTGTCGTTTTTTTATTATTTCTTTCATACAGTGTCACAAAACATTTAGTCATTTTATCTCAGATGAGTATTTATTTAGTCATTTTTTTAATTTCTTTCATACAGTGGCACAATTTTTTTTTTATCTCATTTGCATATTTTATTTTTTGTAAATTTTCATTTGTACAGTTGCACAATTGTTTTATTTATTTATGTTTTGTTTCCATTGCATATTTATTGTTTTCAAATTTTCAACTTTTCTCATTTTGGAATCAAACCCTTCATATAACTCCTAATCGAGTGATAATGCACTTTTAACATTTTTAACAATGTTTTGATGTACTTGCTTAATTTAGCATTTTTTATTAACCAAAAGAGTTACAGATTGCAGCATCATGTTAAAGAAATGTAGAAATGTGTAAAAACAAGGTAACCTCCCCTTACAGTTATCATGATTGATGCGCACATCCCAGAATAGTCTACAATGTCAGACACACAGTCCATGTTTCCATTAGTGTATCGAGTCTGGTCCTGGACCTGGCTCAAGAGATGTGTATCTTCAGCATTCAGGATGACTTGTTCCAAACACTGATGTGAAAGCTCAGTCATCGGTCCTTAAGGGTTTGAATGAGTTTGTAAAGGTTCCTAAACTTAATTGTTTCTGACATCAACAGTCCCTGAAGGTAAAATGCCTCGTCCATGGAAACAATGGGAAGAAAAAGCCCTCAGCATCTTTAGTTTAGTCCAACAGAACGCACACATAAAATGTCTTGTGTTCTTTCAGGCTGAAACCGTCAAATGTTTATTTTATTCTCTGTGTTGAACTCTTTCTTCAAGTCAAGTGCTCTCATGAGAACCGATGGCCTTTAAACGCTTAAATAGATTTTGAAGAAAAATGTATGCATATTATGCAATGACTTTTGTATAGTTGCATGTATTGCAATGTATTGTTTATACACGTCATAGTGTGCATGCATCAATCCCAGAATGCATTGGTCAATGACAAGATTCATTCATGCTCTCTTTGGATAAAAGCATCTGCTAAATGAATAAATGAAAATAAACAGCAATCTGTGTAGTGTCACATCAGTCACTTATAGCTCAAGATGTCAACTGTGTGTTATGTTCAGAAACAGAGCCAGTGTTGATATATATTTAGCAGATTTTAAACCTTAACATACAAACAGACTTTTCCTGCCGCCACACGTTAACTCTTATAACTATAATTAACACGTCTTCTATGTGGGCAGCGAGTGGGATACAGAAAGCTTTTGTGGTGTCAGATTTGGTCACATGTTCTGACTGAATGAAGAGCGTTTGATACACACCCTGAGATGCTTGAGAGGAGATGCTGGAGTATTAGTGTGCAGCAGTGATTCATCGCACGCTTGTGGCATCATGCTCGCTCACAATGGGAAATTCCGCTGGCACAAGTCATTCACGCGCTTACCCAACAACTTAAAGAGTGAAGCGTAGGTGAGGGGCTTACTGAGGAGTCTACAGGGTTTAACACACACTGATCTCACGTCAGACGGATGTTTGGGCTTCTGAGGAAACACTTCACATTCAAATATAAAAGAGTGTTTTTAACTCTAACTCATCTCATTCAAACCAATATGCTCTTATTCTTTCTTTCCTTCCTTCCTTGAACCCACCCACCCTTCCTTACATCTTTCTTTCCTTCCTTCCTTCTTTCTTTCTTTCATTCATTCATTCATTCATTTATTCATTCTTTCATTCTTCCTTCCTTCCTTCCTATCTTCCTTCCATCTTTCCTTCCTTCTTTCTTTCCTTCCTTCCTTCCTTCCTTCCTTCCTTCATTCATTCATTCTTTACTTCCTTCCCTTTCTTTCTTTCTTTCTTTCTATCCTTCCTTCCTTCCCTTCTTCTTTCATTCCTTCTTTCCTCCCATCCATCCATACATCCCTCTTTCTTTCTTTATTTCCTTCTTTCCTTCCTACTTTCCTTCCTTCTTTCCTTCCTTCCTTCCTTCCTTCCTTCCTACCTTCCATCCATCCATCCATCCATCCATCTTCCTTTCCTTCCTTCCTTCTTTCCTCCCATCCATCCATCCATCCTTGTTTCTTCCTTTATTTCCTTCCTTCCATCCTTCTTTCTTTCTTTCTCTCTCTCTCTCTCTCTCTCTCTCTATCTGGCGGGGGCAGTATGTGTCAGCAGTGGGAAGTGCACAGTCATGTCAGCATGAATTAGACTCAGTATTACGCTCATATTCAGTGTGTGTGTGTTGTGGATTGTGAGGTCACAGCCTCAGGGACTGAAGTGGGGTCAGAAGACAGGAAGTGTTTTTCTCTGCCATCACTTCAGTGTGAAGAGACAGTCAAGGACCAAGCTAAAACAGTTAAACAGTTACCTGACTAAATTTGAGGTTAAAATTGTACATATATACTGTAGTTTTTATTTATATTTATAGTTTGTGTATTTATATGAAAAAAAGTGTTTTTACTTTTTTTGAAGTTTAATTAAGGTGTAAAATGTATTTCATTCAATTGGGCTCTTAAACTTAGCTGACTCACTGATGGTTATCCCTTAATTCATATTTTAATTACACAAATGCAAACTTCATATCTTATCGTTGATTATTAAAGTGCTGAGAGATAATTTTTTTGTATTCTGTAAGATCAGCAGGTAAAGGTGGGAGGAGCGTGTTGTGTTGTTCAGATCTCAGTTTAGTGTGAAGGTGGATTATCTGGTGAACTCTTGTTTTCAGGTTGAGGGGTTTAAGTGATTTTGGACAAAACAAGTCACTTCTTCTCACTCCCAGCGAGAGACGTTTTCTCTGATAGCTCCAGGTGATCTGATCCTGGAGAGATAAGCATTGTGTTTAAAGCCGTCTCCTCCAGTTCTTGTCACACTTGACCAACTCACAACCATTCACTACTGGAACCTCCTCCATGTCACTTTCAGCAGGTTTATTCATTTAGCTGATTACCCAAAAGCTATAGAGAGAGCATTGAACTATTATGAAAAATCGTGAAAATATTTGATATCATACATTTTTACATTTCAGATATATTTTTAGAAAATTTTTTTAATTTCTTTTGTCAAACTGCTTTAAAGTCTCAGGATTCTCAGTTTGAAAAGTCTGGTGATGCTTGTAGCCCATGAAGCAGGTGCAACATCTTTGCATGTGTTTTCTTCTATACAATTTACTTAATTGTTTGTGTCAATTAGCATAATTTAATCACACAGTTTTTATAATAAAATTTGCTTAAAACCACTGTATGCAAAAATGTGCGCACGTTTACACAGACAAATTAAGTAAATACTACTATTTTTTTGCTGTGTGTACAACCCCCTCCACCCTGTCAGAAAAGGCTTTTGTTCGTTTTGTGTCTTTTAATGGTTCCTTCCTTTGTTTGTGTAACCGGAACGAACCCCACTTACACCAGGCGGGCTTCGAACCGGGTCGGTTCTGCATGGGAGTCGGGCTAAAGACCGCAGTCTCTAGCGTTTTATCGCTAGAGAGTCCTTGAGGCAGAAGAGTGAGGTTTACATACTGCACAGCTCTACACTAGCTTGCCTCTGTTACATTTGCACAAGTTTTTCACAGCTGTCAGCGCACCCATGCAGGTACATGTCCTGTAGTGATGTCCCTCTCTTTCAGATGAAGACCAGGCAATAGAGCATGTCTCATCTGCCTCAACACCAAGACAGTTTCTGAGAAATCTGAAAATCCCTTTAAGATTTTAATGGCTTCAAAGATTCCAGCTGATATCTAAATGTTCATGCTATTTTTGAGCCTTCAACATACTGTTTGTGCAAATCGTCGCTGTCCTTCTGAAACCCAGTATGTCCTTATTAATTGTTTTTCAGGAAATGCGAAAAAACGCAATCCATTTTAAATGATTGGAGAAAGAGTGACTAATAATAATGATTTATTAGTAAAAAAAATCACAAAATATGGAGATACAAGGTTTCTTGTATCTCAGCCACAAACAAGTTTTAGAGACATATAAGGGGACAAGTTTTTACAAGTGCTGTCTATATACACAAATGCCTTGAATTTATGGATTTTGCAACTTATTGTACGGTGCATTCAAGATGTACGTGTTATCAGTATACAATCTCTGGGTTTCGAATCCATGAGCATTGTGTGCAAATAAATCGTTTTCCAAAGGTTTTTTTGACAAAATCATTCAAACTTAAACTTAAAATTATTTGAAGAGTTTGGTTCCAAAATGAGATATTGTTTTTATTGCGTTAGTTAGCTGTATTTATTTATTTAGTTATAGTGGCTTACATCAAAACAAACCATTGATTGATATTAATTACAATGAACAATCAATTTTTTTCAGTTTGGATACAAACTCTTAATTTGCTTATCTAGATCAAGATCTATATACAGTGAGGAAAATAAGTATTTGAACACCCTGCTATTTTGCATGTTCTCCCACTTAGAAATCATGGAGGGGTCTGAAATTGTCATCGTATGTGCATGTCCACTGTGAGAGACATAATCTAAAAAAAAAATCATGTGAAGCATGGGGGTGGTAGCATCATGCTTTGGGGGTGTTTTTCTGCACATGGGACAGGGCGTCTTTACTGTATTAAGGAGAGGATGACCGGGGCCATGAAATGTGAGATTTTCCCTCAGTTAGAGCATTGAAGATGGGTCGAGGCTGGGTCTTCCAACATGACAATGACCCGAAGCACACAGCCAGGATAACCAAGGAGTGGCTCTGTAAGAAGCATATCAAGGTTCTGGCGTGGCCTAGCCGGTCTCCAGACCTAAACCCAATAGAGAATCTTTGGATGGAGCTCAAACTCCGTGTTTCTCAGCGACAGGCTAGAAACCTGACTGATCTACTGAAGATCTGTGTGGAGGAGTGGGCCAAAATCCCTCCAGCAGTGTGTGCAAACCTGGTGAAAAACTACAGGAAACGATTGACCTCTGTAAGTGCAAACAAAGGCTACTGTACCAAATATTAACGTTGATTTTCTCAGGTGTTCAAATACTTATTTGCAGCTGTATCATACAAATAAATAGTTAAAAAATCATACATTGCGATTTTTGGATTTTTTTTAGATTATGTCTCTCACAGTGGACATGCACCTACGATGACAATATCAGACCCCTCCATGATTTCTAAGTGGGAGAACATGCAAAATAGCAGGGTGTTCAAATACTTATTTTCCTCACTGTATATATAGAGAGGGAGAGAGAGAGAGAGAGAGAGAGAGAGAAGAGAGAGACAGAAGTAGAGAGAGAGAGAGACAGAGAAGAGAAAGAGAGAGAAGAGAGAGACAGAAATAGAGAGAGAGAGAGAGAGAGAGAGACAGAGAGAGAGAGACAAATAGAGAGAGAGAGAGAGAGAGAGAGAGCACAGGTGCATGAGAATGAATCTGTACCTTCAAGGGCAGTTTGTACTCGCAAACCAAATTAATGACAGAAAACATTGAAAGTTTAATGCAGACATGCTGAATCATGAATAACAGCCCTTTAAAAGCCAAAAGGGTCTTGTTTCCAAATGTTTACTATGTTAGAAGGAAAAATAGTCTGTGTTAATACTCTGAATCAATATAACTGGAGTTGCATTCAGTGGCGGGCACGAGTCCAGTTTCTCTACACAACAATAAAGATCCACAGTGGGCTTCTGTAAGTCTGCTTTATTTTCTCCAAAGAGGAATTGATTTTTAACCGTAATATATCAACCTTTCACGACTGACTCTCAGTTTGTTAAGTGGTGATAGAGGGTCCTGTAGAAGCTTCATTAACTGTGGTCACCGCTCAGGGCTCAGAATAGTTGTTTTTCTAGTGAATGCGACTTGTGATAGACCTTCACACGGGTGAAAGGTGTAATAACAGGGTCTGTCTGGACACGACGCAACACGCATGTGAGGCTGGAGGATTTGTGTCCTGAGAAGCATTCTTTCTATTAAAACAAAGTTGAATTCAGAAAAATGTGAAAATGTTCTTTAATTATAGTTTATTACCTTATCAAGGGCGATGTAGTGCAGTCACATGTGTGTGCTTATTGACAACCACAAATACAGTTCTTTAGTCAATTCTGTACGTTAACTGTTTGTGCACATGCAGTGGTGCTACAGAGATTTAATGACGAGTATGTGTCTGTTATCATCTTTAAAGAAAAACAAGTGCAGGTCATCACATAAATAGACGGGTAACTGAAAAAGCACATTAACAATATACAAATGAATAACTTGGGGCCAAATAATACTTAGTTTTTCACAACTTTGTTTTTCCCTGTTTCATTTTTTGGCTTTATGTCGTAAAAACATTCGTCGATAAAAATACTGTAGTATACCATAGTGTTTACTACATTACACTGCAGTACAATTATTGTGTACTTTAGTATGTTTGAACTTTACTCTAGTAAATATAAAAGTATACTACAGACTTTACTGCAGTATATTAAATAACTACAGGTAAATATTTTGTCACCTGGTTGAAATTAAGAAATTAAGAGAGAGAGAGAAGCGAGAGAAGACAGAGGGAGAGAGAGAGAGAGAGAGAAGCTCAAACCTGCTCAAGATATGTCAAGTCCTGCCACGAGCAAAGAACAAGCAGCACAACACAAAACAACACTGACAGAACAACACACACAAACTGACACTATCACCCTCATTGAGAACTTTAATTAAAACTCTTTTTCTGTTTATATTGAGATGTTTATATATATATTTTTACTTATAGACTTTTAATTTTATTCCATCTTATTTTTTATCTTAATCTGTATTTGTGCATGTTTATATTTAATCTTGTGCTTTGGCAATGTACATTTTCTTTTATCATGCCAATAAAGCTCCTTTGAATCTTGAATCTTGAATCTTGAATCTTGAGAGAGAGATTGAGAGGGAGAGAGAGAGATAAACAGGGAGAGAGAGAGAGAGAGATAAACAGGGAGAGAGAGAGATAAACAGGGAGAGAGAGAGAGAGAGAGATTGAGAGGGAGAGGGAGAGAGAGAGAGAGAGAGAGAGAGAGATAAACAGGGAGAGAGAGAAGAGAGAGAGAGAGAGAGAGAGAGAGAGAGAGAGAGAGAGAGAGAGAGAGAGAGAGAGAAGCGAGAGATAGAGAGAGAAGAGAGAGAGAGAAGACAGAGGGAGAGAGAAAGAGAGAGAGAGAGAGAGAGATTGAGAGGGAGAGGGAGAGAGAGAGAGATAAACAGGAGAGAGAGAGAGAGAGAGAGAGAGAGAGAGAGAGAGAGAGAGAAGCGAGAGGAGAGAGAGAGAGAAGGCGAGAAGCGAGATAGAAGAGAGAGAGAGAAGACAGAGGGAGAGAGAAAGAGAGAGAGAGAGAGAGAGAGAGAGAGAGAGAGAGGGAGAAGACAGAGGGAGAGAGAGAGAGAGAGAGAGAGAGAGAGATTGAGAGAGATTGAGAGAGAGAGAGAGATTGAGAGAGAGAAAGAGAGAGGAAAGAGAGAGAGAGAGATTGAGAGAGAGAAAGAGAGAGGAAAGAGAGAGAGAGAGAGAGAGACAGAGGTTGGATAGCACAGCTCTAACTTGCCCTCACAAATTTTTAAATCTCTTTATCTTCCTCCTCTATGCACCTGCCACAGGACACACACACAGACACAGACACACACACACACTCAAGTCCTGACATGTCACGTCTAACAATCTCTTCATAACCTGATTGCTTTAAACTGCATGTTAACCTTCTTGACAAACTCATTTTGAGATGTAAATTCCACTTTGTGCTTTTCAAAAACTCTTTAGAGACAAGAGGACCGCGTCACCCCGTGGAATTATGGGAAGTTTCTTTAATTATTTGTGCATTGTGTGTTTTTGGTCGAGATAGATAAAGGAAGTAAGGTGGAGCTCAGCAGAATTCCAATGGAAAGTGTTTCACGGTCCACATGTGCAAACACGAGTCTGGTGACCACATTGTCATTCTTACTGTTTGGTTTTACAACGAATGAAGTTCTTTCGGTTCTTTTGGTTTGTGAGTCAACTCTTTATCAGCTCGTATTTAGAAATAGTTTTTTTACAATGAAAAATCTGAAATAATAACCTATTAACCCAACCAGAAAACATGAAACTATCTTCAAAATTGGCGGTTTTGCATGACAGTAATCAGTATGATGTGAAACAAACAAAAATGTACGAATATTAGAAAACTGCTCAATTAAAGCTCCGCCCCTTATCCTGATGTCACTGGCAACGTACTAATAAAGTTTAATGAAATTCATACAAATGAATTAACTGCCTCGTAAAATAGGTACGAATTTACATGACATTGTGTCTCGGCGCCAAGCGTTTAGTGTAGTTCAGCAGTTTTTATTTTTTCTAAAATTAATCATAACCCATTTAACAACTCGTCTACAGCGAATAACATAAACCAGATATTTACAACACAGTCTAAACACTGTGTTTCTTGTGGAATGACGGCGTGAACAGTTCGTATTTAAATTGGGTAACTCATGACTAAAGAGATGTTTGTCTGTTAAAGATAGAAACTAAAGCGATCCTGAATACTTAAACATCATTATTCCTCTCGCTAAAGCACAGTTTTACCATCACAGCTTTCCACACATCCAACATCTTTGAGTTCAATAGTCAGCGCAAGGTCTCTGTCTTAAGAAAACAGATTCCGATTGTGCATTTCCATTTCTTGAAAGACTTCTACATGTGATCGATTTCGACGCATTTGTTTGTCCTCGCACGGACAGTCCTTGAGGGAAAATCTACAAAGCGATCGCTTGTTATTCTTTAAAATAAACCATCGTCTGGATCTCGTGTCATGCATCTCTAAACATCAGATTGCCTCAGATGAAGGCCCGGGCATAGTTCACCTACAAGCCCGGAGCTGCAGAATTACATGCGATTTGAGCTACACCTGCAGCCGCTGAACAAGTGTGTGAATGTCTAGGTGTCCGTGTTTCAACCTGCCCGTCATTCTGCGTCTCTCAGGTGAAGAATGCTGTGATAAGACCATCAGGTGCAGTGGGGCGCATGGCAGCACGCTACCATCAGAGAACCTGCTCCTGTGCCACGCTGTGCGCACGACTGTCCAACTTCAGTGATCGTGGTTTGGTCCTGAAACAAAGAAATGGATTGTCATGATTGAGAGAGCGCCACAGGATATTGATTCATGATTGAGTTTTGGAGAAGAGAGCAGAGCATTGATTCAGACTGAGCGTGGTGTCTTGAGTCAGAGCTGAACTGGGTGGAGGTTGATATCCGTAGCCTGAGGTGATGGAAATCTCTCTCTCTCATGTCTTCTTCACTCCGCCCTTTACTGCTAAAAGATTTCAGGAGATGAAGATAAGATCTGTTTTTTTATTTGCTCAGGTTTTATCATAATACGTTTTTTTTGTTTGGCATTTGTAAATAGAATTGGAGACAATTGGTGAAAAAAACAAGCGTGACGATTTCTCTGGTTAAACGTCATTGCATGGCAAGTTGACAAACATTACATCATTGCTTTTCGAAGCATCCGGCTTTGGTTGAGTAACACCTTAGCAACCATATGTCACCCCCTTAGCAACCGCCCACAACACACCCTTAAAACAAATCATTTTACATTTATTCACTTCGATGACGCTTCTATCCGAAGCGACTTATAGCATATAGCATTTTGTCAACATTTTAAACCGATCCGTTAGTTTACAAGACCATGCTTTAGGAGTTTATATATTTTGGATGTTGGACCTCTTCGAAACACTTAAACACTGAAGGATCAACGTGGAGTTTGTGTACTTAAGGTATAACAACAGTTAACATTGAGTACACAGCTACTCTTTTACTTTCTACTCCAACTGCTCCAAGTGAACTTACAGGCATAGCTTACTGCGTTTACTTGTTTAATACTCGTAACACATTTGTTTTATTTATGAAAGTCCACTTGAAAGTATGTTCTCAGTACACTACTAGTAAAGTAGTAAAAATATTAGTAAAAGAAGAATAAAAAGAATACACAAAAGAGTAAACACCGCAGAAGTATACTTCAAATACCTCCTTATATTTTTAAGTTCATCTCTATCAACCGATTGAGTATAAGTGTAGAGTTTGGTTCTAAAATGAGATAAGGTTTTAAAAATCATGTTTTTTTTTACTGTGCATTCCAAAAAATATCAATCAAACTGAAGTTGATTTGTTTTGATTTAAGCTGTAATAACTAAAAAAATACAGTTTACTAACACGATAAAACAGCCATCGCAGTTTGGAAGCAAACTCTTCAAGTATAGAACAAATGACTAAAGTTATTTTCTGAGAAGTACATAAAACATCGTCCACCTTCTTACTGTTCTTGGGCTGAATGAATGTGTCACAAGCGTCAAAAACATACATTTTTGCAGTCCAATCTACAATAAAACAACATCATTTTCCAATTTATTCTTTACACTTTATTTACTTTGGAAAGCATTTTTGTGTAAACAGCTTCTCTGAGTGGATGGAAGTCTAAAAACAAGAGAAAAAGTTTCAATTTCAAAACAGAACTTGTTAATGTAGCCATAGTTTGTGTTGTGTTTTCATGATAAATATTGTCAGACGGCAGCTGTAAAGAAAGTCTTCAAGCCCACCAGTGAGCAGCCAAAGACAACTGTGGCATAAACATATTTAAGATGTTTAGGAACATGTGTTGACCGCGGCACCACAGCTCCAATCTTTATTTTTAGACTATAACTTAAACACGACTTAAACTGCTTAAATCACACTTTTCAAATCAATTATAATAACATATGACCACAACCAGAGCAGTCAAGCTCTCAACTCCACATAAACCAAAACCAGCAAACCATCATGTGTATTAGAAAACAGACGCCTTTTCTGTTCCCTCGTTCCTGTCGACAAAACATGTTCCTCTGTTTCTATGAACTGCCATTGACTCTTTCTATCAAGAACTGTGACAACACATAAAAACTGCAGAAAGTCTCAATGTCTGGCTTTCCATAGCCAAACACTTCTATTCCCAACATTATAAATCAGATATCCTTCACTTTTCAGTTTTCAGTCGCTATACTCAGCTCAAGTTCATTCAATATCTGCCGTTTAAACACTTTTCCTGGGTTTTGTTATTGTCGCCCCTTCAGAGGCACGAGCGATAGTATTTATCATCGAAAGCCAAGCGCACGGTTCTCCAAAAAAAGAGAAGAAAAGGAAAAGATGGAGGAGGCCCTTCTCAAATGTTCATTTTTCCAGAATGTGTGTGTTTTTGTTGTCTTAAGTTTTCCTTGGTGGCCATGAACAAAGTGTTCCTCTGTGGAGCAGCGCTGGGGCTCGCAGACGTTCTGTCTGTACTGGGAGTTCCTGTTCCCAAGTCCAAACCCACAGACCCACAGCAAAGAGGACAAGGTCAGTTTCTGCTCGGCAACATGAGAGGCGCATTACTGCCGACGAGCTGCAGCGTTACACACACACACACAAGTGTTGTGTTGATGGTGAATGGTCATATGGAGCTTTAAACTATCTAAATACTTACATTGCACTTGTAAGTGTGTGTCCATCAACCCTGTTTGAGATCTGCTTTGTTTTATTGAACGTGTGAATGTCGTTCCACCTGTTTTAACACCAGATTTTATTTATGAATCTGCCTTTAGAAAAAGTATAACTTCATAGAAATATAAGAATTGTAGATTACAAAATGTTAGATTATGGTTCATCACGTCCAGTGTTGGGTAAATGACTCTGAAAAAGTAATTAAATACAAGTTACTAAATATGTAATTAGATTACAAATGACTCTCTTCAAAATGCATTAAATGACTTATTACCAAATACTTTCTATATCCTAAATCAACTTTGATTAGTTCAGTGATTCAAAGATAGACAAGAAACAGATTATTTAATTCATTCAAATAAATAATAATTACAACATAAATGATTCTTAATAACTGAACAAAGTATACAAATGTGAGAAGGATACATGAAAGCTTGCATTTTGAAGTTAGACTTAAATAATGAATTACTTAAATAATAATTAAATTACAGCAAGTAAGAGTAATCTCTTACTTGACTCTTTCAAGGGAAAAGTAATTCAATTACTGTATTAATAATTTAGTAACTAGTGACACCCAACACTGATCACGTCACAGTATTTTTATATTGTAAGTTGCTTTTTCATAGATTTGATGGAATTCTCAGTTGTGTTATCGAGTTCGTCTCAGATGTTTCTCCTAAAATTGTTAAGGAGAAATAAAAATTGAAACAAGTGAGAGATTTGTTAAATCCTTGAGGCGTGTGGACGTGTAAATCAATGTAGATCGTAGAGGTCAAATAATCTGGATTTGTGTAAACGTGATGAGACATGTTCCAGTATTCAATAATATTGACTTTTGAAGACGAGACCAATCTGAGCTCAGTTTGACACATTGTTGACATCTCTTCTCAAACTCCATCATGAAGACTGTTGTGAGACACAGATGAGACTTCAGTTTAATCTCATTGATTTTAAAGAGATCTCGTCTGCCATTTTACTTTCTTCTAAGAAGTACCGACCCATGGATCTACCACATCTTTAATAGCTTGATTTTCTCCCCAAACACAACTTATACGACAGTTCTGTCACTTATATTATGGGCTTTCAAACATCCATCCATGTCTGTTTCTCGTCTCTTTACACACATTCCAGGAATCTCTCAGGGTGATCAGAGGTCTGGATTCCAGCCGTGGTCAGACATCATAAAAGGGGTTGTAGAGCATCGGTGTAAAAGATGAAGTCAAAGACGCAGAGGTTGTGTTATCAGATGACGGTATCACAGGTCCGAAGCGCTGGTCTTTGATGTTGCGCGTCCACGTAAGTCGTCGTAAGTCTCTCATCCATCTGCTGTGATGTTCCACAGACCCGCTCAGCTTTGATGGTCAGCACTGAGCTCTTCTGATATTTTGCAGCCAAAACAAGCCTGTTTATCTTTGATCATTGACTTACATCATCTGGTGAAGATACAGAAAAATCTTCTTAGATTGCGATGTCATTGAGAAAAAAAACAGAAAGTCATTCTTTATTATAAAGAGGTTTTTGTTTATTGATAAAGTATCGCTGGGATGTTTCATACGTTTTAAATTCTGTCGTCATTTACTCGTTCTCATGTCATCGCAAACCTCTTTCGTTCTTCTGCAGAACACATGAGAAGATATATTGAAGAACGTTGGCAACCGAACAACATCGGCCCCCGTTGACTTCCTTTATATGAACACATTTCTCAAAACGTCTTCTTTTGTGTTCCACGGTAAGTCACATACAGGTTTTGCTCAACATCATGATAAATAAACAAATGCACATGTTTTGATGTTCTCTCTTCAGTCTTTTGTAAACCTCTGGCGTTCACCAGACCTCTGTGAAGATCCAGAGCAGATAACTGGGCCGTATATCAGCTGCAGGCAGTGACTAGTGAAGTGCAGGCGGACCTTATCTGCAGTGAGCGCGTCTGGTCTCTTATCCGCCTGAACGCTCAAGATCCTGCATCCCTCTGATGCTTTGAAGCAAAAACTCACTAATGCGCTATTCAAACGCTCTTCACCGGATGCAGAAACATCCTTCGTGAGAAAAACCCTGTAGAATGTAGATCTGGTATGAGGGCGCCAGACCTCGAGTAAAGAGCTTTCCCATATTAAGGAAAGATCATCGAAAGCACATGCTTGCCAAGTGATGAGAAATCAGAAAAGACCCCTGCAGGCCAGAGAGAGAGAGAGAGAGAGAGAGAGAGAGAGAGAGAGAGAGAGAGAGACTTGAATGGAAAAAAAACTGAGGTAAAGGAGAAATAAATGCTTGGCTCACTCATTTAGAATGTTCAAAAGTCCCTGAAGTGCATTATAATGTTACTGTTATCATCACCTTCCACCAGATTTTATTCCTTTCTCGGGGCTGTTGAAATACTCCCAAGTCTTGCGCAATGACTCACAATGCAATTTCCATTTTACACACGACGGCGCCTGAATGTTGATGAACAACAGTCTCGGTCGCGAATGGAAAATACTTTACTCCTGTTTTTGCTTTAAACTTTTAAAAGTGAGTTTACTCTTCACTTATGGAAAAACAATGAAAGTTAGGTACTTATACAATAATACTGTAGTAAATGTGAGTGTTGACTATAGTAAACTGTTGTAAATCCCAGTGCACTATACAAGATATTATAAAAATGTCTCAAGAGTAGTCATGTGTACTACAGTTGATCATATAAGAGAAGTAAATACTGTAGTACACTTTAAAATGTGTCAATTTTGTAATTGTACTAGTTTATTATAGTGAATGACAGTAAATGCAGTACTTTTTCATGTGGCCTGTGAACCAATGAGATTAATCCGACAGGAAATATATCCCATGCAAGGTTATTTTCTAGAATGACTTTTTGCCTTGGGATAAAAAAGAAACACTCTGTAAATCTGTTTCAACGCTTTCCCAACCCATCAATCCTCTCCCAAACTCTCGACACTTTTTGACGGTGTTTTAATCTTTGTTGGAAAGCCAGTGTTGGCGTGGATGGTGTTTCCTGAAGGCAGGCGTCTGAGATCTCTGAGCGAGGGGGGGCGGGGGGCTGGGGGGGGCTTGACTGTCTGTGCCACATCCTCCTGAGTCAGAAATCCTACATCTGGACCCGACAGGCCCCTGTTACTCAGCATTACACACACACAGAGCCGTGTGACTGCTGCACAAACACACAACACCGCAAATCCTTACATCACCGCTATAACACACAGACACAATCTGGGGGGCTTCCTAACCCATCTGCTGTCTTCTTGTCGGCTCCGCCCACTGTCTGTTCGCAGTTAGATGCGTATCGTGCGATCTGATTGGCTGACTGTACACGAGCCTGCACAGGTTTTTTGAATTTACTTTCCTCGGAGTCTACGTTTTTTTATTACGTTGTGTACAGTCATCCACAGAGAGGGCTATTAATAACTCTGACCCTGAATGACATAAATGAACCAAAACTGCAAACGATGCGTAATATATTTTTGCTTTTATTTAGTGGTTTAAAGACACACTGTAGGGTTAAACATTTGAAACGTTTTCATGAAAAACAATAAAAAGGGCAAGGAAATGCCCTCATCTAATTTCGAGTAATCCAACTTCGAAGCAATTGTAACATTCGCTATAAAAGTTATAATTATCAAACATATGTTTGGTTTATTTGACGCAGGTGTATTGCTTGTGTATTGATAACATGATAGAATTGAATGTCTCAGCTGTGTAATAATAATGTCTCATCTGTGACTCAAGCATTGACCTTCTGAGCTTCATGTATGATTTATTTCTCACATTTACGGGATTCCCAAAGCTTGCACTGGAAATCAGAATGCATGAATGTGTTTTTAAGAGGTTATATAAACGCTCCTCAGAAAGGGCACATCTGATATCCAGCAGTGTTTATTTGAACCTGGCTTGTGCTGTTCAGACATGCTTTTTGACTACAATACCATCATGCGGTGAATATTTTCGAGGGCTTGTTTGTTCCACGGTCTTTTGTCTTCATGGATAAAGCCGCTGCAGCTGAATGCAGGTACTGGCTTGATGCTGAAGTGTAAATCGATCACTTCCTATTTCTCTTTTGCTTTGAAAGAGACCTGGATATTGGGAAAGATTTGGCATCAGGCGTGATTCACGTCAAGGGGATTTTGCGCATTACTTTCTTTTGACCTGCTCAGGATTGATCGGGTCAGTTTTTAAGATCATGGACATGTTGGACTATTAAAGGCACGATGTTAAACGTAAACACTTTTATGTCAGGACATAAAAACTAAGACACTGGAGTTACATCCTGGAGATATAAAATTGTGAAAAGGGGGGAGTGATATCTCATATTCCATCCCACCAAACCTGGTCACGTGGATAAATGGAGAGAAATAGACAAGAGTTGAACTAGAAGTGAAAGTCTCTGTGAGGAGACATGGGATTTGGGTGAATTTTGAGTGAAGTGACGTGTATCGTATGACAGATCTGATTTTTAAGCATTTCTTGTCTTCTGTTCCTGTGTTTCTCTTTTTCCCTTTCAGTGTATTTAAGTGCAATGAAATAAAATCAAAATATTTTTTTAATAATTCAAATAAAAACTAATAAGATTAAATATAAATATAAATATAAAATATAAATTGTAAAGTATAAAGTATAAAATAAAATTATATAAAATAAAATATAAAATACAAAACAATATAAAATAAAATAAAATGGTAACACTTCAGTATATAGGGGGTAATTCTCACTATAATCTAATTGTTATTAGCATGCCTTTTATTGGCGTATCGGCTGTTTATTAGTACTTATAAAGCACAATTTCTGTATGACTATACTCTACATCCCTGATCCTACCCCTTACCTAAACTTAATAACTACCTTACTAACTATTAATATGCAAGAAATTAAGAGTTTATTGGGGAAAAAGTCGTAGTTAATGGTTTGTTAACAGTGAGAACTCCCCCCATACTGAAGTGTGACCAAAGGTAAGTAAAGTAAAGTAAGGTAAGGTAAGGTAAGGTAAGGTAAGGTAAGGTAAGGTAAGGTAAGGTAAGGTAAAGTAAAGTAAAGTAAGGTAAAGTAAGGTAAGGTAAGGTAAGGTAAGGTAAAGTAAGGTAAGGTAAGGTAAGGTAAGGTAAGGTAAGGTAAGGTAAGGTAAGGTAAAGTAAAGTAAAGTAAAGTAAGGTAAAGTAAAGAAAGGTAAGGTAAGGTAAGGTAAGGTAAGGTAAGGTAAGGTAAGGTAAGGTAAGGTAAAGTAAAGTAAAGTAAGGTAAAGTAAAGAAAGGTAAGGTAAGGTAAGGTAAGGTAAGGTAAGGTAAGGTAAGGTAAGGTAAGGTAAAGTAAAGTAAAGTAAGGTAAAGTAAAGAAAGGTAAGGTAAGGTAAGGTAAGGTAAGGTAAGGTAAGGTAAGGTAAGGTAAGGTAAAGTAAAGTAAAGTAAAGTAAAGTAAAGTAAAGTAAAGTAAAGTAAAGTAAAGTAAAGTAAAGTAAAGTAAGGTAAGGTAAAGTAAAGTAAAGTACAATTTGTTTTATTGTTTTTTTATCATGGTTATTGTCAATATTGTGAAACACCTAATACTTTTGTATTTATACTAATTATCATACTAGAGTATTGTACAGTATTGTATAGCGCTATAGTATTAACTGAACTATGTTTAAATGTTTCCTACTGTATATAATGTATATAACAAAGTCTCTTTTCATGTGGGAAGAGTTTCTGGTGCTAAATGCAAATAGCCCTGACAACACAGAGTGCTTTTTTATTGCTGGAAATCACAGAAATTGAACAGATCCTTGTTCAATTTCTGTAACAACTCTGATCTCCCCCACAACAACTCTGATCTCCCCCACAAAGCCCAAAGACAATAATGACTCTTACTGAAGTCTTCAGGTATGTGTGTGAGGTTGTGCGCTGGAGAATGGACGGATGGATTCTTCATACATGGTTTTGAGTTTTTTTAACACAAACTTTATTTCAGTCTGTCTCCTTAGGTCAGGCTCACTATAAGCAGAACAAAACCAGCTTTCAAATTCAATGTGTTGTGTTAGGAGCTGATGCATTGCTGTGAAATCAGCAGAAAGAGAGAGAGAGAGAGAGAGAGAGAGAGAGAGACCAACTATACATAACAAGTATAATGCCCTTCTTTTGTAACCTTGTGAGATCTGTCCTCAAGCCATGAAGACTGTCTTGTGAGAGCTGACGTGACGGAGCGTCTAGAGTTCAATGCACATGTGATGAAGAGCACTGAGAGTTAGACATTTTGATTTACTTTTAATCCGCAGATTGCATTAGAAACAGGTGCTGTCATCTGATAAAAAAATGAAGAAAACCAGAAAAGCATGTTTACTAAAGTAACAGTGACCCAAGGGATTAAAAACCATGAAAATCCTATTAGATCAGAAGCAAGTGTTTAACACATGAAGCTTTAGGTATCATGCACCAGGAATTACTGTATCCCCTGAAAAGCATGAGATAATGGAACACCTGTATGATGTCATGGGGGTCTCGGGGGCTTCGGTTGTCTGATTCTTCTGAAACACCTGGCATACTGTCTCCATGAGTCAGGTCTTGAAAAGATAAACCCCAGAGCGTGAAAGAGACGAGATCTGTTTTAAACAAGCAAGTGGTGACATCACACAGCGGTCTTCAAGATGAACACAGCATTCTTGTTTTTGGTATCTTCAGTATTTCAGTTTTACAACTTCATCATTTAAAAACATCTCTTTGTGATAAGAAGAGAATATCGTTGCGGTCCTTCCAAACCTTGGACTTCCAAATTTGCAGATTTTCATGAAATGGAAAATATTCATTTTTTATGACTTAATATGTTGTCAGAGTTGACAAGCATTATTTAATATTGTTATTGGCTATATATTTGCAAAACCCAGTAACAACATAAAGGGTGACTAATGACAATTTATGGCAAAAAAAATAAAGATCACAAAAAACAGAGATACAAGGTTTTAGAATGACACGCGGCGATATTCAAGAGAAACTGATAGCTTGGAATTTGCTCTAATTTAATAAAATAAAAAATAAAAACACTTATCTCTGTCTACTATGGTGGGCTATGACACCAGTTTTATCGCACTAATGCTTTTTGTTGTCCTTATGATGTTCCAATCGCTTCCGTTGTTTCCCTAATTTGGATAAAAGCGTTTGCTAAATGTAACCTAAACCCACCAAAACAGCATTTATTTATTGCACAATATTACAAAACATGACAACATTTTGACCTTGTAATATTGTGCACAATTAACTATTTTTAACAAGATTTATAAAGTGCATTTAGCACACAAGGGCCGTAGCAGCTTATTAAATTAGATCCATGATTACTATCGTCTCATAATGTGTCTTTTGGAAAGCCTCTGGGTTGGTGTTGGTCTTGTGAGTTGCCAGTGTGTACTGTGACTGCTGAGTAATACTTTCACATGTGTGAGACTCAGTCTGACTTTACTAAAGCGCTTCATTTAGAGACACGAAGCCTTCAAAGAAACTGGCAGCGACACGAGATCCACATTGAGAGGAGGTGAAACATTTCGGGTTTGTTTGGGAACTGAACAGGTTCATGAGGACAGGTTCATGTGGACACTTGTTTCTTTTCAAATCACTGAACAAACGCTGAATCCTTCTGTGCGTTTCAGCGGGCGAGTTCTCTCGAGGACAACAGCTTTTGGCCAATAAACTCCTATCAGTTTTCAACAATTGTTGATTTATAGAAATGCATTCAGCATAATTAAAGTAAACTAATGTTAATTATAGATATATAAAAACTTTTGGTGTTTGAGGCTTGCTTCACCCAAAAATAAACCTCATCTGCATGTTTATTCTGTGGAAAACAAAAGAAGATAGTTAGAGAAACGTCTCAGTGGTTTTGTGGAAGTCAATGGGGTTCAGTATTGTTTGGTTATCAACGTTCTTCAAAATCTTTTGTCGTGTGTTGTGCAGAAGAAAGTTGTACATGTTTCCAGCGAGGGTTGACAACAGAATGTTTATTTTTGGATGACTTTGCCTGTTTCCTAAAATGTAAGTTAACAGCCGGAGGAGTCAGATCAAGCTTGTTAATGTGGCGTTTAAGGGCGTCTCATTAGCATAACGCAGTAAATGACATGTAAACGTCAACGTTCCGTTCATTGTTATTCAATGCAAATGTACAGACAGCACAAGATTTCTTTCAATCGGGTTTAGTCAGCAAGTCAAAAAAGATAAAAAACCTGTTTTGTTTTATTCAAAAAGTGTACGCTTTATTTTTGTACAAAATCATACCAGCAATTTACACTCTGAAATACAAAGTACAATCATATCAGTGTCAAATACATTCAAAACATTTCAACAAACAGTTATATGGCGAAGACGTTCCTGAGGAACACAGAGGATTGCATATCCGAGTGCTGGCACTGCCGTCGCGTTACGGCCACACAACAGCTGAAATACTTTTCATTTTGCACTTGTTCCCCGTTTAAAAATGGCTTTGGTTATTCCTTTGGTCTCGAGCTCATTTGTTCGTCTCCATCGAGGGCGTGAAATATCTGACCCAAACACGACTGTCATAACCCTCTTCAGGCTGTAAACAAATGTACAAGTCAATACAGACGAGAAAACACTGATTCAATGAAAGCCGCATGACATGTTGAATGAATGAATAGACCTCTCAGTCACATGACGTGTTAAGACAAAGATCCAGCAAACTGTCTTTTTGATTTGCTTTGGGCTTTCAAGGTTCCCCAGGAATCAAACTAGTGAGACGGCTCTGAATAAGACGGCTTTTTTGCTGATGGGTGCAGGACAGAATCTCAGCATGACTCCGCAGACGCACTTTCCTCACAGAACACGCCCAGGGCGGTGCATTTTTTATTACAAGAGCACTTCGGGGTTGCGTTTCTTGCGCTTTGTGTATATGTCACGAGCACGCGCTTCCACGATCAGCGTTCACAATCGCAGGCACTTGGTGAATGTGGGCCCAGTATCGTGTCTCAGTGCGCCACGCAGCATCCGGATTCCTCATGCTTGTGCAGAAGTGACATGCGGGAGAAGGTCTTGGAGCAGTTCTTGCACTGGTATTTCTTCACGTCCGAGTGGGTTTGCAAGTGGGCGCGGAGGTTGGAGCGGTCGGCGAATGCACGACTGCAGTGGGGACACGAGAAGGGTTTCTCACCTGCCAAAAAGAAAAGTCATGTCAGTGCACGTTGAAGCGTTACCACGTCGCTCACTTTTGCTACTGCGATGCTCAACACAAACAAGCTAGTTATAAAGCCACGGGGACTTACTTGAAGAAACCTAAAGCATGCATAAGCTTGAGATGCAAATAAGACGTTCACCTGTATGCGTCCTAATGTGTCCCTGGAGCAGCCACGGTCTGGAGAAAGCTTTGCCGCACATTTTGCAAACGCACGGCAACGTGTGTGTCCTTATGTGCATCTTCAAGGCGCCCAGACTCACGTATTCCTTCTCGCAGTACTTGCAGCTGAAGGATTTCCTGGTCTGCGCGTCGCAGTGCAGCTGCTTGTGTTTCACCAGTCCGGAGTACGTGCTGTAAGATTTATTGCACAGACCGCACTGAAACTTCTCGCCGTCGGACAGTTTGCTGGACTGTGTCCTGTCGTCCTCGTCGCTCCTGGGGCTCTCGGAACCGCTGTGGTCTTTGCTGGAGGACGTGTCGGAGAGGGAAGAGGGGTATCCGGATATGGGCGAGAGGTCGCTGGGCAGGGGGGAGAGGGGCAGGTTGCTGGCAGTCCAAACCGTTATGGGGCTGTATGACACCGGGCTCAGGACTTCGGGTATGACAGGCACCGGAAGGGCTTTCAGTACATAGGGAGAAATAAACACTGCAAAGTGGAAACAGAATCACATTAGTAAAGTGGACATGTGTTTAACTCACGTGCTATATTCTAGAATAGTTTTACACAAGGATGCAAGTATGCTGATTTTAATATACAAGACATGTGATTGATATAATTCACAATACAGGATAGTAAAACATTGCATATAATGCATAAAAAACAACAAGACGGAAACAGAATAAAACAAAGTTCAAATAAAGTCACAAAAAACTTGTGTCAAGTGTTGCTGGTGGAATTTCTTGAATCATTTGGATCTTAAAAACATCTAAGATCTTAAGATCTTTCTCAAGCAAAACCTTAACGTGACGTGACACCAGGATTGATCCAACACAATCTTACACTTTTTAACAACTACACTTAGTTTATTTAAGGTTCAAGTACGCATCAGAAGAACGAGCAATGGACCAAACCGATAAGTATGCACTTCTCAAACTAGTTTTATAAGAGTTGAAGTAAATCCGTTACCTGTCGGACCCTCCAGCTCGCTGTAGTTTGGTTTCTTGGACGCATTGAAATGCTTCTTGACGAGGAACGAGCGAGGCATCCTGACGTTCGTATGAAAAGTTCACAGGCAGATAAAACAGTCCAAACTTCTCGTTTATAATGTCACACGACTGCAGCTCTAATAGTCCTTATTGCGCAGTCCAGCAGGGCTTCATCTTCAGGCGCACAGAACTGCTCTGAAACTCCAGAAACTCAAAGCAAGAAACAAGTAAATACTTCCAATCAGGTGCAGGAGGAGGGGCTTTGCGTTTCATCTTACATATTCATGACGCCGCGTCCAATCGGAATGGAGGCGTGGTTTTGGGGGGGCGGAGCTGGTGGTGCTGCAGACAGGTGCTCTGATGTATGTATGGAGGTACAGTAATGTTCAGACATGTCACAGATGGTCAAACGCACAGATTGTTGGAATGCCTGAATGTCATGTATATGGAAGACAGATTAGAATGAACATGCACTTTAAATGCATGTGGATATTAGGGTTTTTCTAATATGTTTAAACGGATCCTACCTGATTTGACGAATCTTCTTTTAATGTTTAATTTGATCTAAATAGATACTAATAATATGTTGGTGTTTTCTGCTCTAAAATGAATCTGTTCCTCACGAACAAGGAATTAAGTTCTCATTGCCCACAAGTATCACACATTTTCCATTCAGATTTATCAAAATATAGGTTTTAAAAATATCTTCACCTTCATTTAATTGTATAGAGTTGTGCATTTATTTTGGAGAGAGTTGCAGATTTATTGAAACCCAACAAACTCTTTTAAAGACGATGTGCTGATAAAGTGAATCAGTAGCGCCCTCTTGTGTTCACTGGGCACCGAGTAGACCACTGTAGTACATACTTCATAAGATTTTAGTTTGTTTGTGTATAAAAGTGCACTAATCTTGTGTAATATTGTCTCATTCATTATGAACACGACTTACTGATGTTGACCAGAAAGTCTAAAAGCACCTTGAATAGGTCATGTTGTTTTTTTAATTTACAACCTGACAAAACAAAATGTTTTAGCAAAATGTTTTGCTTGCTAATAGTTCCTGTGCTTTCTTTACATAAATGCCAATTGGCTTTTATTTCTGTTATTGAATTCACTGACATTCATACATTTGTGTGCAAATGCATTCTAGTGCGCTCCGTGTTCATTGTGTTATAAAGTCGTCACATTTGAATGCTTATAGAACCAATTCACAGCTCTTAATGAGGGAGAACTTTATGTGCAATGCATGGAGAAACGCTTCATAAATGGGGAGGTGTGAAAACAAAACAAAGAGCTCATTAACAGCTACTGATGGGTCAAAATGTCACGGTGCACATTACATCTTCATTTGTGTGCATCACAACACATGAAAACAACTGAGACCAGAGGGCACCAGTAAACACTTGACTTGATATGATGTGATATTCAAGCAAAGTGTGCACAAATGATCCGGCTATACTAGATAACACAGGCATGGATAAATCGATCAGCATAACAGATAACCATCACATCATTTCAGTGAATATAAAGGATCCTCGTCTCAGTAGGACTATTTGTCTTCAGGATGTCTGGGTAATTAAAACAGACACACGCTAAGCAGATTTTCAAACTCTTCTGGAGGGAATTTGATTTGTAAGTCAGATTTCTTATCTGACAAAACTAATTACAGTAATGGAGGTAGTGTCCTTTGTTTCGGAGTGCGGGAAAAGCAAGGGCAAACTTTGATGCTCCTCCAATGACATCTGCGTGTGTGTTGGTTAGGTGAAAATCTTTCAGCAAAATACATTTACAGTATAACACTGTTCTGTTACATCTAACTTGGCCTTGTTTGCAAGGGTCTCGCTGGGGTGGCTTGATGTTCAGTGCTTTGCTCAAAGGCACAATGGTAATCGTTCATGGACAACCTTCGGTGGGAGTTTAACCTCTAAACTCCTTAACCAATACAGCTTGACCAAAAGTGAATATCTAGAATAATCTGATAAAACATCTGCAGCATATAAACCTTATTCAAGTATCATTTAATGGTGTTGTGTTGGTTCATCCACATCCCTGCTGAAAAAGGCATGGAAACCCAAATCCAACAGATTCCAACATACCCAAATCCAATTTTCCATTAAAACCATTACAAAATTCAGTTTTGCAGTGTGTTTTGGCCATTATTCCAGAAGGATTTACATCCCACCAATAGAATCCATCACATACCCTTAGAACCATTACAGTTTCCATTAAAGCATGTACAAATCCCTTTCAAACCATTAAAAGCATTATAACTTCTTTAATGGTTTCTATGGTTATTTTCAGCAGGGAGAACATTCTGCCAATATGGTCCATCACATTACCAGCACAAAAAACCCATTATAGTTTCCAACAAACACAATAATATTCATTATAAACCATTTAATCCATTCTGAGATGGTTTCTCTCAACAGGGATATTTTTGATTGTTTCCACAATAAGCCAAAAGAAAAATTTCATATGTACTACTTGATATACATGCAAAGACTTAATGAGATGTGATACTATAGATCTTATTATATAGATATATAGGCGTGTGTTACGTAAAGCGTGTTTGGGGAATGTTCTCGTGGCTTCCTCTGCCTCCTTTACCAAATAATACCGCATTGAAAATCACGCACATGATGGAGCCTTAAAGTGCCACAGTCTCGCGCGCGCCGCATCTCTTCTCCAGCAATGACTGAACGTATTAAATGTGCTGCATGTCTGCACGCTTTGAGGCGGATGGATGTAGAACTATAGTGTTGGTCAATAGAGAAAGAATGAAGTGTGAGAGGAGAGACGTAGAAAAAGAGCCTGAGAGGATCGTTACGAGGTCCGATTCATTTTACCGACTCGGTTCGTTCGGACGCTTCGTTTTAATAGAACATGTTCAAATAGACTCGTTCGATTGGTTAGACAAAAGTGTTCGCCAACAGTGTTTTCATGATTCTAAAAACAACAAACGTTTATTTTCGATGTTTTAGTCAAAATGTTATATATTTAAATTCAATATTTGAACGTTTAAAAACCAGTCACTGAAAGTTCAGGTAAATTGTGCGACCTTCTGTACTGTGGCACGAATAGCGTTCAATAAAATGCTCACGTGACATTAAATTATTTCTAGTTAGAGTGAACCGGAAGTAGATCTGCTGCTGAATTTATTGTAAAAAATAAAACGTCTATAATTGCGGTGACGTCACATGCCCATCGTTTGAAACGTATTTGCTTTTTGCGTATTCCTCTCTACCGACGAAAACATCACAGAAATAATAATGGTTTTAAATGGACTTTTATTGATTTAAACAGAAACTTTTATGATGATGTGTTGGAATTTTTCACTGTTTACTGTTCTATAGACGGTTTCATCTTAACAACATAAACAAACGTTGCATTCACAAACAATAGAGTACTTTTAGATTATTTCTGATTACAATCGAAAGAAACCGAGAAGAACCGTTACTGCGATAAACTTGTATCTCCAATATTACGAATTTAGACTGCGATATCAAGCACAATCGCTAGATGTCAGTCTACCTAATTGTTCTTTAAATGCGACCCATTAGACAAATTGTTAATTTAATAAAATGAACATACAACAAATTTAACAAATCGTTTAATTAAAACAATTATTGTACAATAAAATAATAATATTAATGAATATTAATTCAATAAAATATAAATAGTTACATAATTAGACACTAACCAAACACAAACCGGAAGTTAACTGGGGATAAAACCTTGCGGATGAAACGCCATCAAATCCTAAAACGCCCTTCACAAGGAATTCTCTAGTGCTTTAAAAACACTTTTTCAGTGGTCACGGATTAAATTTACGTCCTGTTTAATACACAAGGCTGAACTTGAAACGTCAACAAAATAGCACTCAGGGGTCCCACGGACGCCAAGTAGAATGATTCAGTCACAAACCTTCCCAAAACGTCTCGATCGAATGACCGAGAGGGGAAAAGAATCTATTCAAAAGAACCGATTCGTTCGCGAATCGAACATCACTACTTGTGCTTTCAGCCGGTCATTATTATTGCTCAGGATGCCTAGCGACAGCAGCAGATATGTAGATGGTAAGAGCTGCATGGCTCAGATTGCGGAGGATGCTGGCGGACGAGACAGTAGATGCGCGTCGCCTGTTGTGGGAATATAAACTACGAGCAAGTTTAAAGGAGCCGCTCCGGAGGATTCGGCTGTGCGGTCGCGGATGGAGACTGGAGCCGTTAGTGGTCGTTATGATCTGGATGCTGATTGCTCGTTTTCCAGTAGACAGCGATGAGACAATCAGGAAGGATGGAAGAATTGTGAACTTGAAGCCGTTGCAAATGACCACCTGTTAATTGAATATCAGGTAAGGTTTTGTCATTACAGATCTCATCCATACATTGGAATTTGTATGCAATGCAATACAACAGATGCGCATATTTTAACTGGCGCGTGACTTGTGTCTGATGTTGAAGGACCTGCACAATGTTTCGAAGTGAATCTTTGACTGTTGTAATGATTGTGATTACAGAGAGGATAGAGAGAACGTATCCTGGAAGTAAATCACATTCACAATCTTTCTGACCCACCAAGCAATTGATGTAAAAATCAGGGCTTTTCTTTAAATTGAGAGCCCAGATGAGTGCATCACATCCTTTGATGCTGCATTACACATGCTGAAGCAGGAATCCAGCAGAGCAGCCTCTCGGTGCTTATTTTGCTGTGTCAGATTTCCCATTAACATCCGGTGAAACGAACCACGTTGCCTCCAGTCACCAGGATCATCCCCTTCCTAATGCTCGCTTTATTCTAAACACCGTCTGTGAAATTGTCTCCCGGTTGGCACGTCTTCAAAGACAAGGCTGGTGGGACAACCATCAATTTCAATTAATGGCTCGCGTGCCCTCCAGCATCCAATTTCTCCTCGCATTTAATGTAATCCAATCATTTGTTTAATAAACATGATAATGTAATAAAGCCCGTTGACGGGTGGACATTAATTTAAATGAGGTTAAGACCACTTCCTCGTCTACCTGTCTCGGGGAGTTTTCTCTTTCCACCTCTGGAGGTGAGGAAATAACAGCTACGTTTTCTACGGGTGTGCCTGTGTGAAATGCACTTTGCATAACGACGAGAGCTGGTCAGCGTCGTGCAATGAGCCATCCGTGCAGACTTATGATCGAGGGATTCAGTTGTATTGTGATTTATTGAATCCATAACATATTTACTTCGCTCTGCTAAGCAAGTGAGTGGAGGAAGGAGCCGGCGGAGTTCTTCCACACGACCTGGCCGGCGTTATAATAATGTTTTGCCAGCGTGTTGCACAGGACAGATTGCTCATTACGCACTTACACCCCATAGTGTCTAATTAACACTAAACTCTGTACAGATATAGTGTTTAACAGTCCACGGTGCTGACGGAGGAGACGATGTTGTGTAGCACATTGTGTCAACCTGAGTGTGACCTGCCGAGAGCTGGTGTGCGTCTCTCCTGAGATGAAGTCAAATCCTGGTGAACTGTGGGCCGAAACAAGAAAAAAAGCGCCGGTAGTTATCAGCTCTGGAAAAACATACACGCACACAGATAATTAGGAAGGAATTAGGGAGCCGAGAAACGTCTTGAGCGATTCTGTCAAGAGAGCAGGAAACCAAAATAGATTTAGTTTCCGAGAGCTAATCTTCTGTTTTTTATTTCCTCAAACTTCAATGTGTGAGTGACATATTGAGGATGCTTAAAATGTTCCTGAATCTATAATCAATATTTCATGCTTGATATTTAATATCTGTTATGTGAGGTTTGCATGTGTCTTATGTGTAATACTTGACAATTCTGCATCGTCATTGGTAGAAAAGTTCTCTTGTCTTCATGAATGTGGCCGAGGTTTGTTCAGCTTAAGCATCATGATTTCCTCTCCCGAACGGCCTCTTACGTCTCACGTGGCGGGGTGACAAAATCAATCTAACCCACAGCGCACAGGCTAACGTTTGATCTCATTTTAAATATCAGCGCGGACGACGCTCAAGGTTACACAGCATATCTTCAATAGTGACACACAAGTGCTCTTTTGATCCATTAGGCGAAGGAAGCATCCGCATTACAAAACCTGACGAGGCACAAACTAAAAACAAAGCAGACGTCGAAAATGCGGATGTGCAGCACCAGGGCGGGTGATAATGGACGGCGCTGTGGCTTGATGCCGGCCTAAATTGGAAATAGTGTGATTCAACATAATATGGTGTAGAAATAATTTTTTAAATGCGTGGGACAAATGCAACACATTTTTTATCATGTCAACATGGCACTTTATTAATTGCGCAAGCATTGCTTTCTGAATATGAGAAACTGAGTCTGAAGATTCCTATAAAATCCAAACAGGCAGAGCTGCCTATAGTGAGAGAACGATTTGTTTCTTTCCAAACTGTCACGAAGCGCCAACAAAGTGTGTTTTTGTTTCTCTCGTCTTGTTCAGATCGTCCCAGACCATATGGTTGTTTTTGAAGGCGTAATGCTTTAGATGCACACAAGGATGGTCGAAGATAAACATGAATAATTGCCGCAAGCATTTATAATAATTCAGTTCTGTCAAGCGCACATGAAAGTCCTAGTTATCTTAGCTAAATTCATATTTTGCACACTATGCAGTGTTGCCTGTTTGTAGAGCAGATCCAGATTTGTCATCCTTATTTGTCGTTGCTGCTGACCCTTCCGTTTTGTTGGCTTCAAAATGGGTGTTTGAAATAAACGCTACCACCTCGCTCTCGCCTCAAAATGATGCAGCACCTTTAGAAACGTGATGAGTTTGGGAATGAGGCGTCCTCCATGCATCCACTGTTTCCTTCCATATTAACCTCTGTAGCGTCCGTGAGGGTTTCCAGCGCTCGGAGCGAGCGTTCACGGCCAGGTGGTGAGAATGTAAAGTAATGGGTCATGAATAATAAACTGTCTTATTCACACTGGTGTGGACGCTGCAGCATCTATCCAGCAGCTCTATAGCAACTAGCGGCGTCGAGGTTTTTCAGCGTCTGTGCACCGATGCAGAGATGTTAACTACTTGTTTCTTTAGTGCGATTTTTTTCAATACTATGTGACACAAAATGACTTATATTGATCAGTATGTTTACAAATCAATAGCATATTTAGCACTTGTTGCATCCTAAACATGATGGATAAATGCAGTGGTCAGTCTAGTAATGGTATTTTGTTTTTCATTCAACAAAACCAGATAGAGATTTTTTTTTTATTGAAAACAAAATTAGACCACCTGAGAAATTACAAAAATATTGTGAAGTCCATACTTCACACGTTGACATTTTGTCAACGTATTTTCACTCTCACATGGTTGAAAACATCAATATGATTGTTATGTTTCTGTTATGTTTCTACAAAAAAGAAGATATTTTGAGAAATGCCTCAGTGGTTTTGTGTTCATAAAGAGGAAGTCAAAGTTGTTTGGTTAGCGACATATATCAAAATATCTTTATTTGTGTGAGTGAGTAAATATTCATTATGAAAGAATTATAATCTTCTGGTGAACTATCACAATGTTCTTTCTCAGTCTAAAGATGCAATTTATTCTGTGACAAATCTGGGTCCATATCAATATCAATATTAACATTTTGTGAATAAATATTTATCTCCATTGTCATAAAAAATGCAAGTTTTCTGCCGCAGCTGCGCTCATCGTGTTTGCTAATATGTATCAGTTAGTCTCATATCAACACACCTCATTTATTCAGTTTTTAATAGGCCGGCGATTCAGCGCAGAGGCAAAAGCTTACAAACAAAGCAAAGTTTGTCTTTCATCACAATACTTTCTTTCCTGACAGCGTATCTAATTACCCATCTTTGTTGGCGTAATGAGTCTCATGTGTCCATTAAGTTTCCTCTGGCACCTTCTCTGTACTTCTAACACCACCTCGCCAAAACCATCCAATATAGAGAGAGCGAGAGGTCACCGCTCGAGTCTATAAATGTGCCGTTTGCTAATTTACCGGCGTTATACACGTCGTTGTCACTAAATAGATCTAGTTTGGTGAGGTGGTGTAGGCCAGCGGGTCTCGCTGGTGTCTTCAGTAATGAGGGCTAAAGAGAGATCCGCCCTGCGGGCTGGAAAGGGCTTGCTTTTGGCAATGAGATGTCAGAGCGGAGTAACACAAAAGGATGAAGTTGGGATGAAGCTTTAATCAAGCGTAATTACATGTTCAAAGTCTCCAGATGACCTTTGGGTTTGTAGCTGGAAGCGTCTTCAACAGAGCTGCTGTCATGAAAGCTGAGAAACAGTCAATCAGGACTGTTCAAAAACTCTGAGTCGGCCTGACATTTCCATCCGCACATTATTTTACGGCAGCTGAGATGTTTTCCTCCACTGTCTGTTTGTTTTAAAGGGGGAAGCATGGTGAAGTGATGCTATCGAGTGGTAATACCATCTCGGAGGAAAATTGCTTAGAGGATGCTATCTTGCAGCTCAGGAGACTTGATGGCATCTCAGATATGTTTAAAATAACTTTATTTTAAATGTTTCTTGTAAAATTGGGAAAATAAAAACAGACACAAGTGAGTATATAAAAATGGAATAGGGTACATTAGCTTAGACAAGGTAATCTAGTTTTGGATTTATATCATAAAATAAGATTTGAACACAATTTAAATGAAAATTTGAAACTGATATCTTGGCGAATCATCAGTTTGTGACTCTGTGAAGACATGTTTGAGATTACTGGGTGCTTTTAATATGAGAAGCTAAATGAACTATGGTTCAAGTTCTACAGGATGGCTTATCAAACCTTTTTGTCAACTGAACCCCTTTGACCTCATTTTTGTACCTGAATTACCCCTGAGATTTAAATAATTCATTAGGACATTTGTATATTGCTGCTGTCCTTCTGAAACCTTGTTTCTACATATTTTGTGACTTTCATTATTTGCCATAAATCCTCATTATAAGAAGTGTCTGTCAACCTTGACAACACAGTATTTACTCATTTAGAAACTACAGTGTTTTTTCCATTTCTTGAACAACAGCAAATTTGGACATCCGAGGCTTTGGAATGACAGGAACAAAATTTAACTTAAAAAAAAAATGGTATAATTGTATAACGTTTTTATCTGTATTATTTTACATAACGACTATCGTTATTTATTAAACCTGTAGGGGATTTAACAATTAACTCAGCGCGCAATGCGTTTTACGATACTGATCTCACAAATCACGACATGATTCATTCACGGTTTATTTTTACAAAATGAAAATGAATTTTTTTTGAGACAAATTATAAATAAACAACTTCCCATTATTATTCCTCAAACGCTTCACATTTCAAGATATATCTTATATCAAATAACAAAACTAAACTGCAATTTAAAAATAATGATTTTTTTCTTGGATTTTTTACATTTCAGAAAATCTGTGTATCCACATTTTCCAAGTTTGGAGTAAACACAGCGCGCCTGCTGTTCAAAACAGGTATTCCGGTTCAAATAACATCTCAACCGGCTTGAATCATCACATATTAAACCCGTGACATCCCTATAAACCCGTAATGGAAACAACTTGTGTATAAATACAGTATAACTCTGCAATTCCCTCGGAAACCACCAGGGTTCCTTAACTCCGGTTTGGAAAACCCAGAACTATAGTAATCATACAGTAATCTTTAACACCACAGTATCCACAAATTTACTCTACACAACCCATCATGGAAGAACAAATAAACAACACTCGATCATAATACAACAGCTTTGATAAGAGAGAAAGTGTGCATCTAATAGAGAGGGAACAAGGATCGGCCTATTCTACACACTCCATTATCATCACCTAATAGGACACCTGTCACATTTATAATCTGATCTCTAGCTATCCGTCTGCCACACAGAGGCGTTTTCATTTATTGGTATATTCATATTTATTCTTCCCTTATAAAAATAATCAACATCTTTTGTTGTACAATCAACCATTTGTATCAGTGTATTTTTACTAGATATACCATAGTTAAACTGTAGTTACTGTAGTGAAACCATGGGTGATTCTTCAGTAAGGGTTATGTTGTACATCTTTAACATACAGTACGCATTGTTGACAATGAGCTCAGTGTGATATTTCTCTGTTTGAATACCGTTTAAATTCCCAATGGGAGACCAAGTGTGAGCGTGTTTGTTTTCCTCACGTCTCGACATCAAATTGTGTTTTCCGTGTGGCGGCTCATGGGAGCGTGTGCACTCACCTCCTCAGGAAAACCGTGTGAATAAGGTTGACCTTGATACGGCATAAGTATCAACCTCGATTCTGTTTTTCTGAGGTTGTGTGTGTGTGTTTGTGCAAGTATTAGAATCATAACTAAAGTAATATTAACAGCACATTGTTAGTCTCAGCGGTGCGATGTGCCAACAAGAATTATACCACCGTTATTTTTCGATATACTGTTTCATTCGTCAAACAGTGTCAGCGTTATTGCCTGTGTTTTTCCGTATTTTCGCAGGGACACTTGTAAAAGTCCTTTGAGTTGTTGTGCACTGAAGTCTGGAAGAAATGAATAGCCCCAGTCCTCTGGCCATTATGATGGAGGAAAGTACTCTTGTTCATTTCCAGCCCGCTCTCACCAATGGAGTCAACAACAAAGAATTTTAAAGCTTCGCTTTTTTTCCAAAGTTGGAGACAGCTGGTCAAGGTCCCCAGTAAACATGAAGATGCAAAGACGTTCACGTTGCCAACACTCTGATGATACGCGCACGGATGAAGCGAGATTATCTGAGTCCGCCGTGCATAACGCAGTTTTAATGATGAACAATAATGGTTTTATTTGAGAGGTCGTGGAGCTGTGAAAGTAAATGTGTGAAGTGGAGAAAAGATCACAGAATGTACTCGTGGGTGAATTCTCCTCAGGACCGGAGATCTTTTAGCATTGTGTTGTGCTGGAACAATCCTTCGTGACCTCCGAGCTGAGGCGCTGGGCAATTTGCGAAACATAAATCTCAACGCTTTTTTCCTGCTCATAACCAGAACTGCTTGAGCACTAATGCTATTTTTACAGAATTCTCTGAACAAGCAAATCGTTCGGGAGCAAAGTTAGAATCAGAATGAATCATAGTGTGCTGAAATTGCGAGAGCCAGTTGTTTGGAGGCATTTTCATCCGAGCGTATTGACGGTATGCTTTGTGTGTTGGAGGATGAAAATGACTGGATGCGCACAATGGAACTAGATGTAAATTGCTTTAAATTGTCTTGCTCTCAATGTTGGCAAATACCCACCAAAGCCAATTACCAGGCTTCAATATTTCTTTTCAAAATCCTGAAGAAAAGATAAAACCATTCAACAATGGGAGAGTTTAGAAAATGGAGGCTGTTTTATGGACGGCAACAATGCATTACTCCCTGTTGTTAAGTGTTTTTAAAATGTGTTAATGCGTGCGGCTTTTGTCAGACACGCATATATTAACCAAACCTCCTTTTCTTTCAAATGCAATCAATAAGTCATGTCAACGTTTTACATAAACGCATCAGATTAAGTTCATTATAATTTAAAATGATGAGTCGAATTGAATGCAAATAAGAATCTTTTACTATGAAGTAAATGTGCACTGGTGTTATAGTTAATTATGAAATATGAACTCCATGTTCTCTTTGCATAATTCATGTGGATTTACATTTATACATTTATATAATGTATATAAATATTGTTGTATGTCAGCAGCTGAGGGACACTGGTTGGCCCAGAAGGCAAAATCCAATATTGGAACACTGGAATAAAAATAAAAATCCCTTGACGCTAAGAAACCGTCTCCTTCCCCATGGCTCGACCTCCATGCTTGCTGCGCTGAAGATCTTTCCCTGAAGGTGAGCCAAAATAAACCTGTGACTTTATTTGCTGTTCCACCAATTGGCACACTTCCTTAAGTTGCTGCTCTTAAAGACACAGAACACCCAAAAATCAAGATCCAGTCGTCTTTTGACAGAACTCCCATCAGATGGTGTCAGGCTTGAATCTTTCTTTTTCTTCTGTTAAACACAAAGGAAATGTCTAAACACACACGATCCAACGTGTCCTTTTGTGTCACAGCTGGTGATGAGATGAGCCGATTCTTTAAGAACATCTGGAAAATAAATCAACATGCGTTAGACAAGTGCTAAAATGTATGAGTCTGTGAATTTCGCACGAAACACGAAGAACAATGTGACGCACGATGCTGAAGGCCGATTTCCTCGTGAGGCTTGTGCAATTGTTCAGAGACGCTCAAAAGATGAGGTGCCTGAATTATCCCTGAAAAAATATGGCATACGACACCGTTAAGATGCAAATCAGATCTCCTTTTCACAGAATGACGAATGGAGTGAGTCAGTGTCGAGCGTGTGCCAGCTGAACATGCTAGGCATGATACAGAGAGAACGCAGGGAACAGCGCGTAGTAAACGATAGAAAACGCTTAACATTTCTATTTTTGGTTCAGTGTACAGCGTCAGCGCTTTAATGAGCTCTGAAATGTATAGGAATGACGTTAGTATTGATTTGTAGCTGGTCGGTGCTCTGTGTTGTGTTTGGATATAACGTACGGTTCTCTATATTCAGTGCTGGTGTCATGGTGTACTGATCATTTCATTCTTGGCTCATTTATATTACATTACATTTATGCATTTGGCAGACGCTTTCATCCAAATCAACTTGCTTTGCATTATATTATACATTTGTTTTTTAAGTATGTGCAATCCCTGGGATCGAACCCATGATCTTGGCGTTAGCTAGCGCCATGATCTAACCACTGAGCCCCAGGAAAGCCATTCTTATCTTATCACTGTAATATAAAAAATAAAATATATAAAAATAATATATAATAGTAATATTTACCTTATATAATACAGTATTTATTAGAGATTCACCAATGCTAAATTTCCCCACCTGTAGCTGATTATTCCGAGTTACATCTGCCGATACCGATTCTGAATACTAAATTAATATTCTTTAACTTTCTAAATGTCATTAAATCATAAAACGACTATAATATTGAACATCAAACTGGTGATGTGTCTTAACATTTTCTAGATCATCGGCTGCTTTTAAACTAGTGTGAAAAATTGCTTTTATCAACCGATACCGATTATTGGCCAATATACAATATCGATACATCGACGCATATATCATTTAATGCCTTTAATGCATGCAGTATCATTTATAGTTTTTAATACTTTTTAAATCAAAAAGTAAAAAGGGCAAAAGTTGCAAATGTGATTGTCCTAAAAATAATATTTTAATGCAAAACATACTAATGCTCTGCAAACAGGCTTTAGTTCCATTTATGCTAAACTTTATTTCTTTCATTTTTTGGAGTGAAATATGGACTCGTGTTTTTCTTGTGTGCATTTATTACAGTGGCGGCTGCTGGTCTTTCAAAGAGGAGAAGCTCATTTCACAATGAATGAATGAACAAACTATCTAAAAAAAATATATAAACACGACGGAGGAAATGTGGGTATACATTAAACTGAAACAAGGAAAGTGGTGTTTAATTGTGTGAAATGTATGATGAAAATTGGTAAGCAATTTCGGCAAGCAAATACCAAGAAATAGGTTGCAGCAGTTTGTCTTTCAACTACACTTTAAAAATCCGCAATGGGACTGAGATTGAATAGCTTTAGCGTCAGCGACTTTTTATAGAACAAAATCGCTGTCAAACAAAACGAGATGCAGTCTTTCGACAGACCCTCCAATCATCACGCAGACGCTCGGAGTCCGGGCCAGCCCACTCCTCCATTCATCCCAGAGACGCTGAGCTTCCGTGGGCGGGACATAATCGCAGCATTATCCAATGACCGTCTTGTTTCTAAGCACTGAAAAAAACTGTTTAAAGCATCACCATTGAAGTCAATGGACGCTGGGCTTCAACAGAGTAATGCACTGAACGCTACGGGAATGAATGAGAAGGAAATCCAGTCAGCCGACCTAAGTAGCTGATTCTGAACGAAATTGAGTTTAACGCATTTTTAGTCAATAAAATGTTAACATAATAGTACATATATTTGACCATTCATTTTTTGACAATTATAGGGGAAGCTGAGCTTCCCTTGCAGTCTTAAAGAAATCGCGACTGATTTATTATACCTTTAGGGTAACAAATGTTTCCTATCAGCATACAAACTAATTCAAATGTAATTTCTTTGCTGATATGGTGGTTTGTCTTTGTTGTGGCATTATGTTGGTTTGGTTGTTTATACATCCGCCGAGTTTCTTGCCGACTGCCTCAGGCAACTATAAAAGCAAATCCAACCTTCATCGCTTCAATAAAAACATAATAGAATGTTTTCTGATAAAGCATCGGCGGCTTTGTTTTGTTGGCACGCCGTTGATAGATGATGATGATCATTTGGGCACAACAATAGAAAGATGGATTTCATTAGGCGCTCATTGTCGTTTCTTGATCTGTACGGAGGAAAGCTATGGATGGCACCCATGTGGAAAGACCCGCGGACCTCCAATAGTGATGTTATTAGGGAACACTAGATCATTTACCGCTGATGAATTATTCATCGAGAGGGTGTCTGAAGGCCCGGGGGTCTTCTGCCAGGACGATTGTAGCAGGAATCGATCCGTGCCGGAAGTTCTGAGCAGTCTGGGATGTCTGTTACAAATCTGAGGTTTGGATGGGACTGCAGCTCATTTTGACAGATGGCACTCGAGTGCTAGTCACCGTCGTCCCTTAAGAGCCACACATCCTCTCACTTATGAGCTTCGTATCGCTGTTTCCCTCTAAGTGCACTTCATCTTGGGAAAGGTTCATCTTTTTGACGCCTTTGTCAATTCTTGATATTTAATGGGAAATTTGAAATTTAAGGGCTCGCCAGTATATCACGGTAATGAAGCTATCTTACGGTGCATTCCACTTAAGGATGCATGCATCTTATCATTCATGTCCTCTCAGAGCAAGAACACGCTGATTAAAGTGCTCGAAAAAATGCAAGGTTGTCGGTGTGTAAACACAGACACTCGGAGAAACCGGCGTACAGTTTGTAATTTTCCACATTTTGAACGCTGTCACCAGCACAAATAGTTTTTATGTTTGACGTTTTTTCTTTTCTTTTTTGCTTTTATAGAACATCAACCTTGACTGCTGTATGTATGGATATGCTTGCGGATAACACTTCATGCGTGTCTTGGCCAGGACCAAGGACCAAACTTTGAAAATGTGTCTGTTCATTTAAATTAAATTAAATATTGACCTAAAAATTATTGGAAAAACTTAACTGAAGGAAAAACTGAAATGTTACCTAAAAATAAAATAAGTATAAAACACTAAAATTAAAATAAAATACAAAAATAAAATACAATTTAATTAATCTTATATAGCAACAAAAAAATAAACAAATAAATTATGCAATGACAAAGGCATATACCAAAATTGCTAAAACTTTAACTAAAATGCACATAACGACTAAAAATCTGAAAATAAAAGCTAATTAAAAATATTAATAAATCTAAAATCAAAACTATTATAACTCTGGCCAGGACAACCTGAAATATTCATATATATTATGATGTTTTACCAATTACATGATGGTGAAGGGTGAGACTCGCCACATGATGTTTGAAAAGAGCCATGTGCAATTTGGTTTTAAGCATAAACTTAGCTAGTTTATATATTTTTCTTTCATGAAACAAGACTAAACATATTGAGTCACATTTCTTGTTATGTAAATGTATCGTAATTTAAGTAGTCTCAAAAGAAGTTACAGAAAAACAAGAGAAAAATGCTTAGGAAGAATGTCATTTTTTGCAGTGTTGCTGTGCTAATGCCAGTCTTTTCTTGCTCATTTTGAATCTCTTAAGTCAAAGTTTTTTAATTATAAGTAGTTGAAAACACTACTTATTGGAAAGAATATTAAGTAGAAAATTAATCTACATTAGGTTACTGGCAAACCTGCGGCAAAAACTACAACAACGTTTTACTGTGTCGCGAATCCTGACCCCTGAAGATAAATTAGGTGAATTTATACTTAAAATAAGTGAATTTGTGCTTAAAATAAGAGCAAATATTTGACAATTTTTCGCTCAAAGGATTCAATAAAGAACCTTTAGGAAAGATTTGAAAAGTCTAAAAAAACTTTGTTTAAATGCTTCTTTTGGGAACCAAAAATGGTTGTTCTAAGGTATCTCTGAAACAAGATTCTTCAATAGCACCTTTTTTTAAAGTGTAATTATGTAAACTTACTTAGCTTATTTCTTACATCAAGTTTATCACATTGACAGATATTTGTTCTTGTTTTAAACATACTTACTTAATTTTGATAAATAAAGACGTAAAGAGTTGTGTGAGATATTACATTTTTGCACCGTAAATTCAAAATGGCTGACTGTAGTACACAGTAAAACGTTGTTGTAGTTTTTGCCGCAGGTTTGCCAGTAACCTAATGTAGATTAATTTTCTACTTAATATTCTTTCCAATAAGTAGTGTTTTCAAATACTTATAATTAAAAAACTTTGACTTAAGAGAGTCAAAATGAGCAAGAAGAGACTGGCATTAGCACAGCAACACTCCAAAAAAGGACATTCTTCCTAAGCATTTTTCTCTTGTTTTTCTGTAACTTCTTTTGAGACTACTTAAATTACGATACATTTACATAACAAGAAATGTGACTCAATATGTTTAGTCTTGTTTAATGAAAGAAAAATATATAAACTAGCTAAGTTTATGCTTAAAACCAAATTGTACATTAAATCTACAGTAAATTACTGGGAAACCTGCTGCAAAATTACAGCAAAGGATTTATTTTGTCAAATAATAATTCTTGCGTCAAGGAGTCCTGTGTGTCAATTGTGCTCGTGGTTGTGTTTTATTTCAATCTGCTCTGAGAGATGGAACAGCAGAAGCTGTCACTTATTTTCCCCGTGAAACAATTTTCCAAGCAGTTTTAATCCTTACATGTGCCAGCGCGACGGCGCAGCGTTTGAATGTAAACGACTTGAGTCATGAATTATTGAGACATTTGTAAGGTAACACTGAATTAACACTGCAGGAGAGGAGATCTGTTTCTCATCTTCAAACACTTTTGTCCGTCATAACTGTGTTGTGAAAAAGGCTTAAAATGTATAAATTAATTATAAGAACATCACAAGTATCATTGTGTTCTGATGATGTGTTCGATGAATCTCGAATCTGTCCTGCTCGCATTTCACCTCTGAATCAAATCATAAAAATTATTTTACTTTTTTAACCACCATTAAACACATCTGATCCCTTCGGTTTTTGTTATGATAATGCGAAAGAACTCGAAATAACTGTACCTGAAAATGATGTATATTTTATGTATATGTAGATTTTAAGTTAAGAAGTGCTCATTGGTCTTTGGTGTGCTGCTGATATGGTGATTGTATTAAGAATTTAAAAATGCAACATCACAGTAATGAGAATTTAATGATGATCTTTATTTGGAATAATGGCTTACAAAAAATTTAAATTTAAATTTAAATTTAAAATCCACATGCATTATGGTGATGAATTTGATGGGGGAAATGTCCTTAATGGTCATGGAAATACTGTCACAATGGAGTCAGTTGTTAGAAGCCATCTTCGTAGAAAGGAAATTAAATGATTGCGATCGCCACGTATTATTCTATTATTATGATTTAACAATTCAGTTTGGTTTATTGAGAAGTTTCTACATCTTCACCAGGAAACGCTGTAATGATTAAGAACGTCACTCGTGGGATTTAAGAACATTACATGAGGTATTTGTAAGCGGTGGGGTTTGTTTGGTTGTCATATTGTTATTACACAAGCACACCATGTATTCCACAGCAGAATTTGTGGTACATGTTTACAGACCTCCTAAATACACACCGATATATTGTCGGACAATAATGCTCACTGAATTATTAAGCAGACTGCACCTTGAAATGCCACATTTGCATCCGTATGGAGAAGCGCTTATTGGTTTCCAGTCAGTTAATGTGTGTCGCCTGCCGCTCCAACGTCCAAAAAACAAGTTTTAGATAAAGGTTTCTCACACGATATTTACTGGCTGAGTTAACAAACACTGATTCTGATGCTATTTGTCAAAACAAATAGCCGTGAAGAGTTGTGATTGAATTTCAGCACACGTCTGCATTGAATGCGCATTCACGCACGGCAGAACCAAATATTTCATCTGCCGTTTACAAACTAACCATGAAAAGTTAAATTCTAATTAGTTTTAGATTCATTCTCATCTCTTATTTATTTATCATGTACCACTTTGCCGCAGGCCAATAAAATCATTGCCAAAGTAGCATTTCATATTTAAATGATGATCACATGTTGTGTTTTCTTTGTTTACTCTCCAAGGGCTGTTCCTCTGACCTTAGCACATGGATTTCAAGACTTCAAATGAAGAGGTAATTATTATTTACAGATTTTAAATGCCAGCTTTGGTATTTCCAACACAATCTCATTTCCATCCGTTGCGGTTTTCACGAGCAGGCTAACTGGAATTAGCAATTCAGATAATACAGGTACGTCTGTAAGATGTCTGCTATAGATCTGGAGATCAATTATGTATTTTTTTAGTTTACCATACTCACGCATGGACTACGTATGTGTGCGTGTGTATATACATACATGCATATTTTTCCATGCTGTTAATATAAAGGTATTTGATAGAAAATGAACAGTGACACAGTAAGTGTCTGTCAGTGCTGTGATTGTTTGTGTGATCAGATTGACACCAAATCATCTCTGCTGATTCATTTCTCCACTTGCCAAATATGTTCATATGATTTCTTCTGTTTCTGGTGCTGTGGCATTTCTACGCTGTCTTGAAGATGTTAGCGTGTCTCTAATAGGATCGACCACAAACATCGAATGTGTTGTGTCTTATTAACTCACTGTCATTCAATTCAATCTAATTTTATTTTATAGCGCTTTTACAATTTGCATTGCATCAAAGCAGCTGTACAAGAAATCCAAAACCAAGATAAACAAAAGTTGAAAACACGAAAAACAGTACAAATAAAAAATCTGATTAACCTTCAAAGTAGGGCTGCTCGATTATGACAAAAATCAGAATCACGATTATTTGGGTCAATCTTGAGATCCCGATTATTTAACACAATTAATCATTAACTTTAACAACAACATAGAAAACTGAAAAAACTTGCCTTTTAAACTTTGAATTCAACTGACACAATATATATAAATATAAATTTAGCACAGCTGAACCAATTGGAAAGGGGTACGCTTTATATGCAGTCAGAAAAAAGTTTATAAATATTCATAATCCGGTGGATTGATACCACAAAAAATGAGAGGATCCTTGCTAAAGGGAATGTGGCAAAATAAATATTGTACCTCAAGTATTCAGTTTTGTAATTGTTGAAGGCCAAAGTTGACGATTACGATTTCTCTTCAATTAGTTGCACAGACCGACTTAAAAGTAATATGGAAATTGTCATGAATTTTGTTCCACATTTCTTCTCTCTACTTGTGTTTCGTCCATTTTCTCTCCTTCTAAAGAAAGTCCTCCTTGATGCTCCTAATAATTTTGGACGTCAAGAGCTCTTTTAAGGGGTTAAGATGCTTAACGAATTACTGTTTTCTTTACAAGGGTCTTTTCTGTCATGTTAAGGTGAAACGTCCACATTTCTAGGATTTTTTTTTATATTTGGTCACTAGGAGCAAATTTTTGCACAAAAACAACATCTGAAAACATCTGCTGTTTAAAAACATCTGCTACACATCTTTAGATGAGGCTCTTCAGAAAGAGCAGTTTCACATCCGTTATAAATCATAAGCCTGTTGCAGACGTCTCCTAGATCTCTATTTGACATCTGACAGCAGACGTCTCCAGACATTGCAGATGAGCAAACTATGTTGTTCAGATGTTATGTTCTATCAGGGAGGGATGCCAGTGACGGTGTGGTTTGTGGGTCGCTTTTGTTAGTAATGGCACCTCGTACAATAGTTACGAATTCCCGTGAGATCAGGCCGGCCGTTCCTATAAAGCTAATAAAGCTCATACGTGTAACAGATCTATTTTTACACTGTTCGTTATGCGAAACTCCGACCAAACAAATGTTCACAGAAGTCATAGAGAGAGGAACGAATTGATCAAATAAATGGATTTGTAGACTATCCACAGGGAAACAGAGATGGCTTCCGTGCCCTCGTGAGACTTATTTAACTGCAAACAGACTCACAATTTTAGTCTCGGAAATATCCTTAACGCTCAGATGATAAAAGTGAGTAAAACCGGGAGCAGCCACATACAGCATTATGTTGATGTGTTTTTTGAGTACAGTACAGCGATGAATGTCAAGAGCACAAGTTTAATAGCCGTTGGGCTCAGAAATGAGGACAGAGGAGGCGCGTGTGTGCAGAAGATTAATGGATGCTCTGAGGAGGATAAGCCTGGTTTATATAGACGATAGAGAGACGGAGATGTTTCAATATGGTTATTTAATTAATATGAAAATATTATATTATTTGATCACTGAATTCATGTAGTTATTTATTATTATTATTATTAATTACACTTATATTAATTATGAATTACACAAATAATTAATAAATAAAAATTATGGTCATAATAATTATTAGTTATATTTTCATTGTTAATCTAAATTGTTGTAGATTCTCAGCACACTCAGGGATGGCAGGTCAGAGGTTTGCAATAGACGTATACGTTTATATATTTAGATATAGTTATTTTGCAGTCTACGTAATCCAACGGTTTTTTTATGCCGTATAAATATATAATAAACTAAACATCTTAATGTATTAAGACTATAAATGAACTATTAATAGTAGGGCAGTCAATGGATGAATCATGATTAATCGCATGCAGAATGAAACTTAAGTCTTGTTTATAAAGACAGAGATGTTTCAATATGTTTGTCCAGCCATTTGCTTTTTAAACATCACACGCAAGACTTTCAACACCTCATTTTAATCTTCTTAAGCTAATGCCATAACTGTTTAATATTCAACAACCCCATTTCTGAATTAGATTCCAGTGGGGTGCTTTTCTAGCTTGTGGGTCTTTTTTAACTGTGATGAACATTCATATTGTAACCAGCACACCTCGCACGTCCAAATTGGTTTATCTGGAAATGGAAAAACAGTGTAGTTATTAAATGATTCTGTGTTATCAGAGTTGACGAGCACTTCTTATGGATTAGATATTTGCAAAACCTGGTGAAAGACATGAAGGGCGACTAATAATAGAAATCAGGAAATATGGAGATGCAATGTTTCAGAAGGAAAGCAGCGATATATGTGTATATATGTCTTAGCAGGAAGTCTTGACTCTGAATCTCGAGGGTACACGACATATGGCTGACACTTGATTGCCATGGCAACAGAATCAAGCATCAGGGCATTGCATGTGCCATGTGTCCTAGCAACACAAGTTATCAAATACGTGTCATTCTAGTAGACGGTATTTGCCTTAAAAGTTAGCAGATAACATATTCAACCAAACGTCCAAGTTTGAGATCAAAAATATTAGTCGTGTGTCGTCTTCCATATAACTGTAATTGTGTTGCTTTCCTCAAGAAGAAATATGTTTTGCTATATTTAGGTTATATAGAATGTTATTTATGCAGTTGAAGTGATAGTTCGACCATAAATGAAAATTCTGTCTTCATTTACTCAACCTCTCCTCCATTTCAAAGCTGCGTGACTTTCTTTCTTCAACAGAACACAAAAGATATTTTGAAGTATGTCACCGACTTTCTTCAAAATATCTTCTTTTGTGTTCCGCAGAGCTTTGAAATGACATGAGGGTGAGTAGATGAGGACAGAATGTTCATTTTTGTGTGAACCGTCACAAAGTGTCTTGAATTATTCCCATAATATGTAAATGTCACAAGAAATGTGCACCTAGTTTCACAGAAATGACACAAATTGCTCATAACTCCTTGACGGACGGAATGTCAATCACGTAATTGTTCGCAAATGTCAGTTTAAAAATGATGTTGTTCAACTCACATTTGGGTAAAATATGGACAAACCAACTGTGACAAGTAGTTCTCGCTGCATTCTGGGATGGATGTCCAACATGACCCACGTGACATACAGCCTACGTCCAAGTGTGATGTCAGAGGCCACGCCCAGGGGTGGGATTCATAAAGTTTTGTATTGGGAGGGGCGGGGCTTCTGACGTCACACTTGGATGTGGACTGGGTTGGACGTCCATCGCAGGTTGCAGTGAAATCTCTCTCAACTGTGGATAAAATCAACCTAAACAATGTCCATACAGGATGTGACCTCACCATTTGACCCGAGTGTTTTTCAATTTACTGAAGTTAAGGCATTAGTGGAACGTTCAGAAAAATATATAGGTGTTTAATCCTCTGAGAGGCGATCCATCACATTAAAATACATTCAAGGGCATCTGGACTCAGTTATTCATTTGACGTTATGCTGCTCATTTAAAAAGCTTCGACTGTCATTGTGACAGTGTCAATGTGGAGACGTTTAATCCGTTCTCAGAAAACTGATGAGAGTATTTGGAAGAGCGGCAGAACGCCTCCGACGAATGGATAAACAGCAGCAGATGGTCCAGAATTAAAATGTTAACTGTTATTTTGCAGCAACCTGAAAGGCTTCAGCAGTAGATCTGCCAGACAAAAACTGACACCGCAGTTTCCAAACGCAAACACCGGGTCTGAAACAATGCCTGACTGTTTATCACACAATCAATTTCACGGCTGATTAACTTCCTGGTGTCAAGCGGGGATTACAGACGTCTGCGTGTCTTTGGCTCTTTCAGACGAAGACTGGGACTTACTTGCTTCAAGATGGTAACGAAGAGCCTTTTAATATCCGTCTGCACCTGGCCAAAGATATTCTGACCATTCAAGAGCAGGACGTCATCTGTGTTTCAGGAGAACCGTTCTACTCAAGCGTGAGTTTCAAACACACTACACACCGGATAGTTCTGCTCCTGGATTCTGATTGGTCAATACAGTCTTCAGGTTGTTTACAATATAGTTCACATTGAAGCATTAAAAGGTACTTTCTGACATAACAAGAAAAGTAGCAGATTATTTTATACATGAACACGTTTACATTTATGAAGTAGTGAGGTAGTAAAGTGCATTTTTATTTATAATATATTTTTGTAATATATACTAATTATTTATACTATGGTTATGTATTTATTATGAAAATATTATTATTATTAATAAATTATTTTATCGCTGAATTCATGAAGTTATTTATATATATTTTCAATTACACTAATATTAATGATTAATTACATAAATAATAATAAATACAAATTATGGTCATAGTGATTACTACTTAAAATTAATTAGTGTAGATTCTAGTCACACACAGGGATGGCAGGTCAGAGGTTTGCATTTCTGCAATAGATATATACGTTTATATATATTTATTTAGCAGTCTACGGAATCTAAAGTTTTATTTTATGCAGTGTAAATATATAATAAACTAAACATCTTAATGTATTAAAACTATAAATAAACTATAAATAGTAGGGCTGTCAATTGATCAATCGTGATTAATCGCATGCAGAATAAAACTTTGTGTTTACATAATATATGTCTGTGTACTGTGCATATTAGTTTTGTATTTAAAAACACATACACACACCACATGTATACATATTTAGTAGATACGTCTTTTTAAAATTGACCAATAATTTAGGGTATATATAAATGTTTATACATTTTTATATTTTTCTTAAAATATATGTTTGTATGTGTGTGTTTTTTTATAAATACACAATAAAAATGCACAGTACACAGACATACATTACGTAACCTTTTAATCTGGATGCAATTAATCGTGATTAATCATTTGAAAGCCCTAATAAACAGTCTGTTTGGACCATTTTATCGAACTTAACTTAATTAGTTTAGCCGTCTAAATGTACTTTTAAACTAAAATGAAAATGTATGTTACATAGACTATTGAAGGCCAGAAGGAGAATGGCCATGTTAGGTGAGAAAATATAATGCAAATGTTACGTTAGTTTTACACAATTAGTCACATTTTAAGGAGTAACACAATATTTTCACACATTACTTTAAAAACCACTTCCCTCAACTCTACACATGACATGCACGGATCAATGTTTTATTATTGTTCACTGGGTTTATATCTTGCAGTAGAAGGATGAACTGCATTATGTTTTTGAGTAAAATAGATTTAACACAGAAATAAAAGATGGAATGATTTGGAAAAGTGGGCTTTACCTACCAGAGTGATCCAGGTGTTTGAAAGGGAAGCGATTAAAAGAGGCACCGGCGACATTAGAGGATAAAGTTAATAGATTTGAATGAAAGATTATGAAGACGTGTGCATATGCACTTCAGTTTGACTAAAGTTTCAATACAGCACAAGTGTTTTGACCTCGTGGCTGTTTTAATTCAGTCAAACTTTGATTCTCTGGGTTCAGAAGGTCTGTTGGCATTGCTATTGTAGGCTGTGTGCTAGTATGTATTGACTGTTGTATTGCATCATTTATGATCATTATTACCCGAGAGGCTTGAGAAGGTTCTTTACTAGTGTAAACAGCAGATCAGGTTGTATTCGCCGACCCTTAATTCAATGACTAGCATTGTTGGCTCGGTGCCGGTTTTCCCCGGGGAAATCTACAAGAAAAGAAGACAATTAAGACTAATTAAGTCTCTTCATGGACACCAATCGAAAATGGAAGTCAAAATACCATCTACCTCCACAAACAGACGTGCTGGGCATGACAAGAGATAAAGAGAGTTCTTCTGTTCCTCTCTGTAGGAAAGAACAGTAACCATTCGACGACAGTCCATCGGCGGGTTCGGCTTGAGCATCAAGGTGATTTCACACATAAACTAGAACTCCTCATGGCTGCGATCCGGCTCTGAGATTCTGACAGCAAATCTCTGTGCAATCATTTCTTCTTAGGGTGGCGCTGAACACAAAATTCCTGTTGTGATATCGAAAATATCAAAAGAACAGAAGGGTGAGGTGTTTGTATTCTTTTTCTCCTCCCTTATTGTGAAACATGAGGCTGTTTATTGGTTTATACTCTGTCTTTGTTTTTGCTCACAGCTGAACTCTCTGGTCTCCTGTTTATTGGAGATGGGATTCTTCAGGTATGTGTTTTAGCATTGCCGTGATAGTAATACATATAGATCTTTAGACGGATGGTGTTTGGAGAGGATCTGTCTTTTTAATAAAATGTCTTATTTGAAACTGTCATTCCTACATGAAAAATACTGTAGTATACTTCAGTATTCACTATACCACAGTAAATACCACAGAATTCTATAACTGTTTACCATAGTAAATACTAAAGTATAGATTAATGAAGTGTAGTCAATACCACAGCATGCTATAATTGTTTACTATAGTAAATACTAACGTATAGATTAACGAATCGTAGTAAATACCACAGCATTAATTATAATTCTTAACTATAGTAAATACTAAAGTATAGATTAACGAAGCGTAGTTAATACCACAGCATGCTATAATTGTTAACTATAGTAAATACTAAAGTATAGATTAACGAATCGTAGTAAATACCACAGCATGCTATAATTCTTAACTATAGTAAATACTAAAGTATAGATTAACGAAGCGTAGTAAATACCACAGCATGCTATAATTGTTAACTATAGTAAATACTAAAGTATAGATTAACGAATCGTAGTAAATACCACAGCATGCTATAATTCTTAACTATAGTAAATACTAAAGTATAGATTAACGAAGCGTAGTTAATACCACAGCATGCTATAATTGTTAACTATAGTAAATACTAAAGTATAGATTAACGAATCGTAGTAAATACCACAGCATGCTATAATTCTTAACTATAGTAAATACTAAAGTATAGATTAACGAAGCGTAGTAAAAACCACAGCATGCTATAATAGTTAACTACAGTAAATACTAAAGTATAGTTAAACGAATCGTAGTAAATACCACAGCATGCTATACTTGTTAACTATAGTAAATACTAAAGTATAGATTAACGAATCGTAGTAAAGACCACAGCATGCTATAATTGTTAACTATAGTAAATACTAAAGTATAGATTAACGAATCGTAGTAAATACCACAGCATGCTATAATTGTTAACTACAGTAAATACTAAAGTATAGATTAACGAATCGTAGTAAAGACCACAGCATGCTATAATTCTTAACTATAGTAAATACTAAAGTATAGATTAAAGAATTGTAGTAAATACCACAGCATACTGTAATTATGTACTATAGTAAATATTAAAATGTAGATTAACGAATCGTAGTAAATTTACAATACTAAATACTAAAGTATTCAGAAGATTACTGAAGAAAAGTGTACATTAACACAATGTCGTAAATACCTCAATATACTAAATATACTATGTGTTATTATTGTAAATACTAACAAATTCTGCCGTACTTACTACAGTTTACAGAATACTAAAGTATACATTAACAAATTTTAGCAAATATGATAATATACTAGAGCATACTATGATTATTTACCCTAGTAAATTCTCCAGTATACATTAACAAAGTCTAGTACTGTAAATACCAAAATATACATCAGCAAACTTCAATTCACTCTAGTAAATACTAAGTGTACTGTAGTATTTTTTCATGTGGGATGTTTTGGTAATCGTGTATTCCATCTGTATTAAGTCTCTTTTATTTGAATGATTTGAAGTTTTAATATAATACTGATGGTATAGAGACAGTCGCTGCTGGAGTCTCCAAGAATCTAGTTTTTCAAAATCATTGCATCAGACATTAATGTTTGTTTCATCATTATTATGCTGTTGAACATAAAACGTCGAGGGAGTTCTGGGGAATAGACTGTATGTTATAACGGGAGTCAAAATCACATTTTCTATGTTAGTGAAGTCAATTGTGAAGTGTTTTATAATTGAACAGTCTGTGGAATGGGCGTGTGAATGTGTTTGAGAGAAATGTGTGATATCGACTGAGAACAACTGTAATATTAAAGTTGTTCCTCGATAAATAAAGTCGTGTGATTTCTCATTTTTCTCGGGCAGGTCTGTGAAATTTGATTTTCATCGTGTTCTCTCTGTTTTTCTTGTGTTGTCGTCAGATAAACGGCATTAACGTCAGGAGCTATCGCCATGAAGAAGTGGTAAGTGTCATCTCTTGTGAATAATAATTCTTTCAAAGCGTAAAATGTTTTTTTAACGTATTTGACCGTAGGCAGATCAAATTCTTTTAAAAAGATGTTTGATGAGATCGTTTTCAAACCAGAGTCATTATACTGATGAAAAGCAAAGCATGTTTTATATGTTTTCAGGTGCAGGTCTTACGGAACGCGGGTGAAGAGGTTACTCTCACCGTGTCGTTTCTGAAGAGAACGCCTGCGTTCCTGAAACTGCCGCTGTGTGAAGATTGCTTGTGTAAGTTTCTCTTCGCTCAATGATTTGTGCTGGAATTGATTCATCAACAGTCCATCAAGTGCATTTGATTTGCAGGTATACCCAGTGACCACAGCAGTGGAACGTCGTCTCCGTTGTGTGACAGCGGCCTGCATTTAAACTACCATCCCAACAACACGGTACACCTCTGGAATATACTAAATCAATCAGCCAGACCGGTTTAAAGACCGGAAAAACATTTCAAGCCTACGGATCATTAATACTTAAAATACAGACAATCTGTCTTATAACGTCTTTTATCAATATACAATTACTTGACAAGAAAAGCGACCTAAGATATTTGATCTTCTTTCATGAAAAATAATATAAGAATCAAGTAAGTTTATGGTAAAAACAAGCATAAAATCTGCCAAAGCGGCGAGAGAAATCAAAATGTACTTTGACCTTTTTCTCAAGTAGCTAATTCAAGTTTATTTTTCTCATCCATTGGCAGATCTTCGGGCTGTTTTTACCATAAACATCTTATATTTTTCTCTTTAAAAAGAGACGTCAGTCATAGGTCTTCTATCTTTTCAACACAGTGCATCTTGATTTAGGAAAATTAAGAGATTTGTTCTGCAAATCAAGACAGAAACGCTTGGTGAGAATATTGTTTTTTGCAGTGTGTCTGTTTTCCTGTTTGTCCAAATCTGTGTCTGTCTGTTTTCTTGTTTCTCTCGGTGGCCATTTTTCAGTCCGTCTATGTTAAACGGACCTCTGTTCTTCATGTTGATTGCAGGACACATTGTCCTGTTCGTCCTGGCTGATGTCTCCCGGGTTGCGATGGGAGAAGAGATGGGTGGATCTGCGACTGATCCCTCTCTTACACGCGCGTCTGTCTCAGTACGTCCCAGGTACTGACACCTGCAGGTGAGCTTAGCAGGAATCTTGAGCCTTTATCATTCACTCCATTGAACCTAACGTGACATATGTAGCTCTGGCTTTTATCTAGAAAAGGAAGATCTTCTCCTGGCATGAAAATGTTTATATTACGCTCACACTGGATATTTGATGAGCTTTTTAAGGGTTTTATTATTTCACAGCCATTCCCAACAGAAACGCATTAGACTCCAACTCTGATGAGCTTAACTTATTGGAAATGAGACCTTTTCTCACATTAAGTGGAACGTAATTGAAAACGTAACTTGCTCTGAATTAAATCAATCTGTTTTTTTAAATGACTTGTGAAGTGAAATGAGAGAATTAGACACTTTTCCTGTTTTGTATGTCTCACGATTGCACACCTTTTCAATTCTTCAGGCCAAATGCCTTTCAAGTTATCGCTGTTGACGGCGTGTGCAGCGGCGTCATTCAGAGCTCCAGCGCCCATGAATGCTCAGACTGGCTTCAAGCGATTGCGTCCAATATTTCTGCTTTAACCAAGCACAACGTAAGTACAGGGGAGGATTTAATAGAAGAGGTCATTCGTGTCACAAACCGTAAGTGCTGGAATTGTCATTACGGATGTGATTTCTTTCATTTAAACCTGGAGGTAACAGGAGAAAAGGATGAAATATTAAACTGTTGATCTCAAAATCTAAATTCTGTGATTTATTTATTTACTCACCCACGGGTGCTTTTCTCCTGGTCACGAATGAAATCACGAAAGCAAATGTGTGACGGTCTTAACTCTTTAAACGAGAGGTCAGGTTTCCTTGTTTCCATTGAAGTGCAAAGGATGCGCTGTGAAACATCTCAAAGCATGCTGGGATACATGGATCATTAAATGTGCAGTTCCTTGAATTGCCACGCTGCTCATAACACTTTTTAATGAAAGAGTGTTTTTTCAATTATAAAAGTGTGTCCCAGTATTGTATAATGATTATATAGCATAAAGGAAAAGCATTGTGCTGATGCTTTAGTCATTGCTATGGCAACGGATGCAGATACGCTGGATATTGACTTCACTGTCTGAACAAATCTGCAGAATGACGGCTCAGATAGTCGGCCGCTAAGATCGGAAATTGAATTTGTGCTGTACGTAAGGCCCAAAAATACATTGATAAATGATCATGAAACAAAGGTTTGCAGTCGCCGTGTGCAGCGTTATTTGAAGATTTATGCAGAGTTATTGTTTGTCCAGAGCTCAATTCATGTGTGTATGAGAAGAAGACCCTCCAGTAAATGTGTCCCAATGAAGAAGTTCACACAGAAAGACTGAATTATTTGTCACACGTTTTCACTTTAGCCAGGCAGGTCATGAGTCGTAATCCCTTCTTTGACATAGATGAAGGAATTAAAATGCCCTTTCTTGAACAGTGATGGATTTCGTCCTTAATTACGACAGAATAAAGAGTCGGCTCGGCTTTCCCAATCGCTCGCTCTCACAAAAACTCTTCATCCCGCACCTGTCTGTTTTGAGCGAGCGCTGAATTCGGCCCAGAATCCTGTCGTACATAATAAGTTTGCTCTTCAAAACAAGATACGTGGCGTTCGGCTTTGGATTATCCAGCAGCGCGGCCAGCTGATGGAGCTTTCAGTCTGTGTCCTGTGAAGACCTTGTTCCACATTCAGATGAATGTTTGAGTCATTTCAAAAGCTGAACATTACAGAATTTAAGATGGATGGTGGATTTTCGGTCTGATACACGATAAGGTCATATGGTAAACGAATAAAAGCAGATATCTGTTTAGGGATGTCACCATAGAGGTTTCACCGCCCGGTTATCGTGGTCAAGCAAATTCACAACATTGATGTTATTAAGGTATCTACTGGAATGCTTTTAATTAAAAAAGAATCCTACAGGATTGATGTGTAAATGAATTCATAGTGACGATATTATCACGGTATCTGTTGTGTTTGGGGGTTTGAAATAAATAGTACAACAATTAAAAAAACATTCTCGTTTAGATTGATGTGTTAATAAATTTGCAATAACGGTATTATCACGGTATCTGTGTTCTTTTTTTTACTGGAATAAACAGTACTACAAGTCAAATAAAAAACACCCTAGCTTAGTTGGATGTGTCAACTAATTCACAATAACATTATTATCACGGTATCTGTTGGAAAATGTTTTGCTTTTTTTGTTCAAATAAATATTAGCACGAAATGAAACATAAAACTAAATACATGGTTGTTTACATCGATTTGTGAACAAATTGTTAATTACAATATTATCACAATATTTTAAAAATAATAATAATAATGCAACAAGTCAAATAAAAAACTAAAATAAACCGAAACATTGTAATTTAGCTCGACCTGTCACCATTTTACATCCCTTCTGTAACTCTGGTCTTAGAAATAAACGGCTGTCTTTCAGATAATAACATGTTATTTTAAGTCTAATCTGTTTATTTCTGACGTTGCAGGTGAAGAAAATAAACCGAAATTTTCCAGTAAACCAACAGGTAAGACTGATCTTTGGTCGTCTCAATTTCCGAATCCTTGAAAAGGTGACAAAACGCCTGTGGAGACCCAAATAAACCCTGATAGTACGAGTGACTTGGTCACCACGCTTGAAAGAAGCCTCACAATGATTGTTTGTGACCGCAGCACCCGTCCTCATGTGCATGACTCATAAACCCTGAAGAAAGCTAAGAGGAGAGTTCAGCACACATTCAGATTTCCTGCATCTCCTCATATTTCTCAACGTGACATCACACAGACTGACAGAAGTTTGGTCGCAGCGTCTGTTTTGAGCCTTCGACTTAACACGCAGACGAGTGTTGTGACATCTTTAAAGATTGTGCTTTAAATGAGACTTAAATATGTGACAAAAGCTTGATTTAAATCAAACACGAGCGAGCTTTGTGAATATACTTCAGTTTGCCTTGAGTACATGTGGAGTCATTTTACCCATGATGCTCAAACACATTTGGGTTTTTTGGTGTGTTTCAGATTATATTTATGGGCTGGGTGGATGAGAAAGAGCAAGATTCAGTTCAGGACCGAATGTACACGCCAAAGTTTCTTGCTTTACGAGGTTCATCGCTCTTTAAATTCTCTGCACCTCCGGTAAGTTTTCCATTAGGAGTCTTTTCATTTCAACTTCTACGATTGTGTTTGAAGTGTCTTCTCGACCACTCAGAAAACTGTCAAACTTTTGTGAACATGAAATATTGATGCTGGCATCATTCAAAGTTATTTAACACTTTCTGTCATTTGGCTGAGAATTTTAGCTGAAAATTCCCTTTCTGACCCCATTCAACAAAACACTGGATTACTGCCTGAGATTAAATATTATGGGCTTTCTTCATCATTGAAGTACTTTCTTTCTCCAGAAAGAAATCAAAATATGTTTCCAAGGAAATTTGTTTGATTTGACACAAGTTTACAAGAATCTCGTGGCTCTTAAAATTTTACCAGAATGTTTTTTGTTATTCATATTTCACTGAAGAAATGAGTCACTCTCATTTTAAGACCCCTCATGCTATATTTTGTAAAGAGATTTGTGTCATTAGACTATTTAAAGACTGTAGTGGTTTTAAGGGCATGACACACGTGATCAATAAGAATTGTCATTCTATGAAAACAGTGGAGTAGATTCTCCAGAAATCATCCTTGTGTTCTATATAAAGAAAGCAAACACCGGCTTTGGAGAACATGAGAGCAAGCAAATAATAAAAACTAAACCTTATTTTCTAACTGAACTATTCCTTTAAAGAATTATCCTCACTCACCCCTGAGACACATTATTTTCCTCAGTTATTATTGACTTTATGAAATCCATTCATCTGTTCAGCCGTCTGAAGATAAAGCTGCCGACCTGATGCTCGGACACCTCCATTCAATAATCTCTAATCTCTGAACACAATCAGCAATTAACTTAAACACCTCCATTACGATTCTAGAAAACCCCTGGTAATGAAACAGGACTGATAATCTTGTCATTGTGAGGCTGTGGTTAGAGCTGTGAGCTTCTGAGCTCTGTTTATTTGTCATCCTGAACACCGAAGAGCTTCTTTTAATTGTCATTGAATGTGCAGTGGGATGCAGATCAAACATTTAGCCTTCATGGCATTCTGTGATTTAAAGTGACATTGTGCAGTGAGCAGATTATACAGATGCTCATGATGATCATCACTTGACGCGCCGCTCTCAGACGCATGATTCTCTTTTTCACATACAGCGCTGCAGTTTTAGATGCTTTGTGCCACTGACTTGCTTACATTTATTATTCATGGAGACGCATTACGATCTAATTACAATTTTTTTTTTTTTTTCAAATTGACTATTTATAGGTGTGCGTTTAGGTAAAATTATCATTTTTTCATTGTTTCATTCTGTGAACTGATAACAACATTTAAACAAAATATTGTTTCTATATGCATTTATTTGCAGAAAATGAAATGGGTTTAAGAAAAGATGCTCTGCATATTTTCACACATCAAATCCTGCAAAATAACAAGTTCAAATGCACTTTAAAGTAATACCACAGTCATATTGTCCATGTATTTGAGAAAAGTAAAAATACAAAGAACGTATTTTTCTCTCGGTTGTCATCTGTCTCGTGGTGCTGTCAGTCTTTCACGTTGCTGTTTAAAGACTTTGTCGCTCCTGAGGATTAAATTTGTTAATATCAACAGACACTGGACTGAAATGACCACAATACATCAAGAAACGCTGATTAAATGTGTATCAATGAATGCTTTATTTCCATAGTGCTTCTTGTTTTTCTATTTACATTTACATTTAGGCATTTGGCAGACGCTTTTATCCAAAGCGACTTACATTGCATTATCCTTTACATTTTTTGCATAGGTATTTTCCAGTGAAATGATGTAATGCTATCTTATATTATGTTTTTTATAAAACTCATGATATGCATTGCCTTTTTTTGCACAAAATTCTGCCCATAAATACCTTAAAAGGTAATTACCGATTTTAAATTATCTGTCAAATCAGTTAACGAAAATTAAGTCACAGAAAATAAAGCAAAGATTGACTACAATTTTAATATTTGTTTAATATTCGTTGATCCTTTCATGTAGTGAAATTTTGTAGTCATTCTTCTGGGCCCTATTTCTTTGTTTTATCTATATTTTATTTATTTGTTTATTAACGCATGGTGACATTTTTGCCTATTTTCTGTTAAATAATTTCCCTTTTGATGTGATTATTTTAATATGTAATTATTCTTTTTTTCGATATTGTGTTCTGCTATAATGTGTTCTTAACAGTTGCTTTGCGACAATGTACATTGTGAAATATTGTTTTAGAATTCAAATTGAACTTTCATGGAGGGTAACCGAGTTTGTGGTTAAAACATTTCGTTGGATAACAACATTCTTTGAAAAGTCTGATTCGTTGTGAATCGGTTCGTTTGATCGGTTCATAAATGATTCATGAGATGCTTCTATAGTATTTTTTTATTTTTTTTTATAATTAACCAGCCAATATTGCCAATATCAAATTCTCTTTATATACAATTACATAAATGCACATAAAACCAATTAAATGTTGTCACTATTTCACAGAATGAAACAATGATTTTGACTTAAACAGAGTCAGTATAAATAGTCAATTTAGATAAAGTGAAAATAATTTGCTAGTGATCTCGCCATATTTTTTGTATTTTATAGACTGACTTACAGTGCATTCAAGCGTCAGATGTTTAGCATGTGCATCTCTTGGTCCTCAACCCAGTGACCTTGATGTTGTTACCAGTTGAACACCAGACGCCATTTAATCGTAATAAAACACTGTGTACCTGAATGGAAATTCAAGCTTTTCTGAGTTGTCCTTTTCATCAGGGAGTAGTTATCTGAGAATTAATCCAGTGTTCTGAGAACAGCGTAACAGTTTGTCTGTAACAATGCCTCCAGGACCTTTAGATGGTCTTCCAGCATCCAAGACAATATGCTGCATGTGTTCACTCGTGTCCTGACATTCAGATGTCGAGCTGAACAGAAAGCACTTCTGAGTTCTCTGCTCCTTGACAGCTCTTCATCGGCATTCGGGCATTAAAGGTCACGGCGATATTCAGAGTGAGTCACTCACGTCTGCCGGATCTCAGGAGTTTCTCCTTCCTCGTCTCCGAGCGGGATGTTGTTTACCTGCTGTAGCGTTAGAATCATCCCTTCAGGTGGAGAGCAGGAGCGAGAGACTCTGAGCTAATCTTGTGTTCAGTGAGTGACAGAAATCTAAACTCTTCCAGGTCACCACCTGGGACTGGACCAGGGCGGAGAAATCCTTCACCGTCTTTGAGATCATGTTCAAGATTCTGAAGGTACAGTACGAGTCAAAGAACTTCACATCACACAGTAAACACAGCATCTGACACGCGTTATAACACATGGTAACAGATGATATACCATCATTTCTTTTGTGTTTAAAGGAAAGACAACTACACTCTTACCAAGAAGAAAGGTGCTAAACAATAGAAGAACCATTTCTGGCTGTTTTATTTCATAAAGGACAGTTAACAAACCTTTCTGCTTAACAAATAAACCTTCTGTTTCCATTTGTATAGAAAAAGGCTCCTTTTAGAATATTAAAAGGAAAAATGGTTAAAAAAATAATTATTTTAAGATGAAATAAATTGTTCTTTAATGTTCTTTTTTTTAAATATTGCAGCGTTTATTATAAATATTTGGTTAATGTGGGTCATTCTCTTATAAAATTCGTAAACCCTCATTTAGTTAAAATCTGAAAATGCACATCCGTCCTGTAATGATAATCCATTTTACGATCGCATCATCCGGTTCACGGGGACTTCAAGGGAAATGGTTCTTCTATAATATCTCTCTTTATTTTTAAGAGTGTAATCCTAAATGAAACTTTTTTATTTTTTATATTTAATTTGAGGCTGTGAATAAAGCAATGAATATAGAAACATTTGCGAGTGCATTTAAGTATACATTTTACCTGTCAATCAAACTCGTGACATATTTGCACGAGTAATAATGTACCATGATCTTAATGGCATGTCTGTTTTGTTATGTTCCCATTTTAAATAATTGCTCTATATTAATTTTCTCTGTCGCTTCTGGTAAAATATGTTTGTAATTTTTATTTTAAACATTTCTGGTAAAAAATATCTTTAAAGCTGCCTTGCACCAATTGTGTATCTATTGCTATATATATTTTTTTATTGAACTCAATTATCTTTGTACCATTTGAGTTATAAACATAAACTACAAACATTTACACTACCGTCTTCATTTTCTTAAATGGGGGTCATATGCCTCGAATACGTGTTTTATGTGTGTTATAAGTTGCTCATGCATGTATTAGACATGAAAAATGGCAAAATGAAAGTGTGTGAACAAAAGATGCATCTATCTATGTGAGAAATACACCATTTTGAACAATAAATCCTGTATACACATTATATTACATCTAAAACAAACCATAATATTCCTTTTAGCCGAGGCATATGACCTTTTTAATTCAAAGTAATTAAAGAAAAGGTTAACAAAAACATCCCGTACTAAACTAACAATCAGACCATCCCAGCTAGTTGTGGCACCATGTTCAAATTTAAGGCTGAATTTCATTCTAAAATGTCTTTTGAATGTAGGGCTGATATTTTCTGATATTCAATTTCAATAAATGCTCAAAATATGAATCGTTTTCTTTCACAAACGTTGCGTTTCACTTCAGAAGATATTATTTAACCCACTGGAGTGATTGATGAATGTGCTTTTGGAGTTGAATTCTCAACAGATAAATGACACCATCGGTTGATATTCTGCTGAAGACAGAAAGTCATTTACTGAACATCTGGGATGACATGAGGAAGAGTAAATGATGGGAGAACTTTCTTGTTTGTGTAAACTATTCCTTTCAAGAAACATGAAGTATTTTCTTTCTGAATGTTTTTCTCAGGACATGGAGCTGGTGGACAAACGGAAGCACTGCTTCAGCGTTCAGACGGACTCAGGGGACGACATCTTCTTCAGCGTGGAGCTGGACTGCGAGCTGCTTCTCTGGGAGAAAGCCTTTCAGATGGCAACGTTCTTTGAAGTGGAGAGAATACAGGTAGAGAAATCCCCAGCGTCTGTTAACCGGATTCAAACTCGTTCTGATTCACTTTCACTCAGAAGGACCAAATGAAGTCGTGTGAAATGAAATGATTCTGAGCGAAATGAAATGAATGTGGGCGAAATCCAATGAGAGAATTTCAGCAGCGTTGTTGCGTCTAGCTCGCCGTGTCTTTTTGGCAAGATAAACAGAAACATGCGGATCAAATTGTGGCATAAAACAGCACCTGCTCCACAAAGTTGGCTGCATTCTGAACAGAAGAACCTCTGTGTGCCAAAAGACTTTTATGTGATGTGTGTTTCAAAGAAGATATTCATAAAGACACTGTTACGTATATAGTTGTGGACAATTAATTAAAATATTAAATTGGAAAATTATTTTTTAAATCATTTTTTACACAAATTACTACCGACCCACAGATCTAATGTCTTTTACACAATGACTAACATTCCTGCCGATAATAATGTTTTTTTTGGTTAATGGACTTGTATACCAAAGCTTGTAATATTAATGAAGTATTAAACATGTTATTGATGAAAACAACGAGAACTCAAGGTACAACAAGTTGTGAAAGTCTATTGTGATGCATCAGTTTGGTCATGATTTGAGATTTGATGCAAATCGATTATTTGATCAAAAAAAAATGTGTTGTGTCAAGAAGTGTCAAAAAGACCGTGTTAATAGACAGATTAATTCAAAAAGTTAGAAAGTTAAAGTCTGTAGAGACCGCAATAGATTCATGTATTGCATCAAATATCTGTGTCAAGTATATTTCACAGTTCAGAAGGCAAAACACCGAAGCAAACGTTTATTTCTTTTGAATTATAATATATTTTTATTTTTATAATAATCAAGAAAAAAGGCTATTTCGTTTTTGATTTCTTAAGTCACATAATATATACAAATCTAATACATAAATCTTTTTATCAAAATGATTTGCTTATAAGTGCTTATAAAATAATAAATAAAAACGCAATTGAATTGTGAAATAAAGAACCATCAAATGAACAAAACTCATTTTATATATATATGTCAAGTATATTTCACAGTACAAAATGCAAAACACTAAAGCAAATATTGATTTCTATTGAATTATAATGTATATATATTTGTATCATTTAAAATTATCAACAAAATGGCTATATCCTTATTGATTATTTAAGTCACATAAAATATACAAATCTGTTACATAAATCTTTCCTCTTTCCCTATTTAAAATATTAAAGCAAATGAAGAAGTGCTTATAAAATGATAAATAAAAACACATTGTATTTTTGAAAATAAAACACCATCAAATGAATAAAACTCATCTTATGGCTTCAATTTAAATTCCGTTCGACATCATGTGATCATGAAGACGTTCAGTTCTTGTGTTAAACTCAAAAGTCAACACCAGAATGATCTTCTGAAACTGTTCCACATTAGCACAAGATGGTGCAAATAAACTCACAGCCAATTTGTTTCATTAAACTAGACAAATGCCTGATGCCAAAAATAGTTTTTTTTTCTCCTGAAATAATGATGTACAACACTTGATGTGCTAATGAAACATTTAAGAGATAAAGATCTTTCAATCTGCCAATTTGTCTTTTGCCTCATTAATGTTGTCAAATATTTCCCTTTTCAGTGTAAAACATACGCTTGCATCATGGACAGTCATCTCATGGGACTCACCATTGATTTTAACATGGGCTTCGTGTGCTTTGACGCCGCGTCCAAGGTAAGTGGAGGAGATGGGTCTGCTGAAAATAAAATCACTTTTTACTCTTTTTTTTATTTTTTATTATTTGAAACCTTTTTCAGTTGTTTGTATTATCGATCAATAAAGTAGAATAATACGATTCAGCCACTTTTTATAGCTGGAATTTCTTTCATCTTTTGTGCAGGTGGTGCTGTGGAGATACAAATTCTCTCAGCTGAAAGGATCTTCAGATGACGGCAAAAGTAAAATCAAGTTCCTGTTTCAGAATCAAGACACCAAACTCATTGAAGCCAAGGTACTTATATTAATTCATATTTATAGTAGCACTTGTTTTTTTAAAGAGTCTCTCAAGCTATTGCTTTTTAATATAATATCAACGAAATCATGTTTCATATCTCAAATATTTTTCCTCTGTGGATTTATGGAATATCACCAGGAATATCTTCACATTTGATGTTAACAATAATTCTTAGCAAGCTATTAAAAAAATCATAACCTTGCCGATGGAAAAACAGTGTTTTATTGCTGAAAGAGGTAAAAATAAAAGCTAGTCAGCTAGATCACAGTTTAGAATCTGACTTCACAGTTTTCCTCTTTTAAAGTGTCATGACTTTCATCCACCAAGTTTGATTTGATATTAGCTTGAGGGTGCCTTGCGTCTTCTTGTTTTAGTAGATTTATCTCTTTCTGACTCTTTCAGGAGTTGGAGTTCTCCAATCTCTTCGCGGTTCTTCACTGCATTCACGCGTTCTTCGCCGCCAAAGTGGCTTGTTTGGATCCCATGTTCGTAAGCAGCCTGAACGCTGGCACGGCCCCTGTGGTCTCCACGGCCCCCACCTTAACCACCACCTCACACATGTCCAAAATAAAGTACACGAGCTGACAGACTCTTGTGTCATTTTCTCCTCTCAGAAGATCAGAGGAGAGGAACAATCCTTTATAAACACACACTGAACGCTGTGAAGGAAAATATGTTTTTTGTGCGGACAAGTCAGGGGAATGAACTGGATTTTACCTTTACGTTGAAGATTCAAATGTGGACATTCGTGCCACTAGATGACAGCGTTTGGAGACACCGCGGATCCTTTTCAACTGCAGTTACTTGATCTTTAGAGAATCAGACTCCTCACGTTTGATATGAAGGTATGTTTGCATTAAACTGATAGAAACACTTTGTCTATACTTTTAGGATATTATTTAATCTGGTAGATTGACATGAACCCTTTATGAATTTGCCACGAGGTGCATCAGAAATGTTCTCCAATTTACGTTCTTGTGATTCTTTCACTTCATTTAGTAACCTGGTCGATTTAAAAGAACATTTAAAGGCACAGTACACCCAAAAATGAAAATTCTGTCATCATTTATTTACCTTCAATTTGTTCCAAATCTGTATGAATTAAAAAAATATAATGAACATAGTAAAGATATTTAAAAAAGAATGCTTTTATCCTTAATATTATGTCCCCATTGACTCCCATTGTAGAAAAAAACAATGGCAGTCAAACGTGTCCCAGAACTCTTTGCTGTCCTAGATTCTTCATAATATCTTCTTTTGTGTTCAACTGAAGAAATTTTCCCTACTATGGGAGTCAATGAGGGGCAAACTCTTGAGGTCACAAGCATTCTTCCAAATATCTTCTCGTGTTTTTTAGAAAAATGACATTTATACGCATTCTGAAAAACTCGAGGCTGAGGTAATGATGACAGAATTTTCATTTTTGGATGAACTGTTCCTTTAAGGGTAAGAAATGAACAATGAACCTTTGCCTTATATGAGGCAATAAAATCAAGAATCCAAATGTGGCATCATTTTTAAATCTAAAACCAGTGATATTAAAAGACTTTTATCTGACTGCCTAGATATACCCAGAATGTGGGAGTGTTTTATTTTCATACTGTACCTATTTTGCTACTCTTTAATCCTTTATCAAAGGTTTGTGTAAGTAAAGATGATCGAATGGAATTGTATGATGTGTATGAAATCACATTTGAACTATCTCAAGGGTACGTGCTAATAAATGAACAGATTGCCTTTATTTTGACCTTCTTCTTGCCTACATCTGAGACAAATATATTCATACACACACTCATTGGCGTGTCATATTTATTTATGGTCAAAGTAGACAATCAATCTGTTAAACGGCCTCCTGAATCATAAACTGTTAACCATTCATTGGGTGCTTGTTTTGTGCTTTTAAATCAAAAGTTAATGATTTGCTCTACCTCTGGTGACATCACCAGTCAAAGATGAGGGAGCTGATTGGTTAAAAGATTTGATATAGCGTTAAAGCCAATTTCTTACACACAATGAACTTTGAACTTTAAATATGTTCTTAATATGTGTTATACATCACAACCACATATTCATCTTCACAAAAAGTCCACATTCTTTAATAAATGAAAGGTTAGTCAACAAATTCCTCATTGCTCATGATGCAAGACAACGTGTGTCATTTATTGAAACCACGATGAGTTTTTGCTTTGACATCAATCATGTTTTTGCTCTTTTTATTTTTTGATCCCTGGTGTAAAGTAAGTGCTGTCTTTGCAAAAGAGAGCTTGTTAATGGACTCTGAAGATCTCTGAAACAGGATTGAAATGAAAGGGGAAGTTCTGACAGTCTGTAAGGCTCAAGTGCATCTCATTTCTTTTTCACAGACTGAATTATTTTTAAAAAGCTGAATAGATAATAAAGGCTTTCAAAGTTTACTTATTTTTATCAGTACTTAAACTAAAAAGTAACAGTTGACTTAAGCTAAGTTAAGTCATATACAGTCTGTACTGTACTGTACTGTATATGACTGTACATGTACAATCTACAACAGTAGACTTGTATATGTAAAGGATAGTAAACTGTGTGTGCACATCTGGTTTACAACTGTTTTTCTGAGAAGTACATAGTAGTAGACTGTCAGATGTAGTTTTGAAGTATACTAGTAGCACACTTACATTACAATATATAAATCTGGCATCGAATTAAAGGGATAACTCAACAATTTGAAGGCGAGTTATTCATGAAAGAATTTTCTTTTTTTTTTTGAGAAAAATTAAAATTTGGTCCTGATTAGCTGCTCTTGTTCTAAAGCGGTACACATTTCATTGTTCTGAAGATCACTAAGATATTTGGAAGAATGTTAGTAATGGACATATCTGAGACATCATTGACTACCATAGAAGGGAGAATTATTTTATTGTTTTTTTTCTGTTCAACACCAAATATATTTTAAATATAAAAGTATAAGATATTTTGAAGAATCTAGGAAAGCAAACAGTTAAGGTAGTCGATGATGTCTTAAAAATGTCAGTTGCTAAAGTTTTTCCAAATATCTCTGCGGTCAACAGAACAATGAAATTTATACCGGTTTGAAACAACTTGAGGGTACGAATATAATGACAGAATTTTCATTTCTGGGTGGAGTATGTATGTAAAGTTACTGTTGGCCTTTGGTTGCATTTGATTGGTTAATGCAAAACAATCATGAAATTGAACACGTTTTGGTGTCATTTTTTGGTACCCATAAAATGTAATTGATGGGAAAATGGTCAAAACTTAAATGACTTAAGCCATAAAGTCTAGAGTTGGGAATCGAAAATCAATTCCAATTTGGAATGGGAAGGGAAACAAAACAAATAGGAATCAGATACTTGAGATTAAAATGTAAATTCCTCTTTGTCAACTCCGGTGTTATTTTCAGAAACCTACACTCATTGTGTGATCTGCTGATATCTCAATAAAGCCTTTATGAAAATGAACAATATTCTTACTATAATGAGCAGTTTAACTAGTATTTGTATTTAAATGCACACCATAGTTTCATTATAGTTACAACAATTTAGCCATGATGTAGTTCAACTATAATAATAAAATTGGTAATAAATCAGAAAAACAAGTTTTATGTGTATATACACAAATCTGAGATCATAAATATATTGCAAACAAGTCAATAAACAGGCTTGATAAATGTTTTTCTTCAACTGGGAATCGATATGAATCGAAGTCGATAATCAGAATCGTAATTGGAAGCGATCAAATTCAAAGGATTCCAAACCCTGAGAAGGTCACAGTACTTCACTATGAGAATATGAGAAATAAAGCATCAGAGATTGGCTATAAATATATTTATTGAAAAGATGGTTCAGAAACAAAGCATTCAATTACAAGCAGTCATGATGGCACTGAATAAAGACTGTACTGTATATCCACACGGACCGTCTATAAAAACATGCTGGTCTAGAGGAAGTGCACCTCCTGGATTTCTGTGGAAACTTCCCAGCAACCCTTTCATTCACAAACCCTGCAGATCTCACCTTCAGATGATTCAGAGAGCGCGTTTCTGCTTCGACAGCCAATGTGACAGACTGATAAATATTAAAGACTCTTCAGGTTCAGGCATTTGCTTGTATCGCTTGATTCTCTTCAAACGCCTCAGAGGGTTGAATGCAGATTAATATTTGGCTTCTGAGCCCAAAATATGACTCCAAAGCTCATAAAGGCCTAAAGAAACATGTTAACCAGACGCTCAGGATGATGTCCGGTTTTATATCTAATGTGTCTTAATAAGAAATATAGAAACTTCTAAGCTCCATTTCCATCATTTTGAAAGCAAAGCTAATGGCATTTCAAAAGAAATGTTTTTGCTGGTGTTAGAAAATAATTTGTCTCGTGACTTTAGTTTTTATTTGACTTTTATTATTGTTTATAAATATGTCTATTAAGTATAAAGATTATCCTTTATAAAGTGAGTGAAATCTTGAAAAGACATTGGGCATCTGTAACCTGTAAGGCCTGGAAATGGAAGATACTTCTAGGTCATCTTTACACTTCACACCGTCATCATACTGTATGTGTGGACACGTGTTGCTGGCTATGACTTACTGGCGCTAAACACTATATACTCTCAGAAAGAACTGAAATTAAGCCACACGTTTCTTGTGCTCACAATATATTGCAAACAAGTGTTACGACAGTGTGAAATCACCCATTACAAAGCGACACAAACAGTGATGTCACATGTTATGATCACAAGCAGAAGGTGGAGCGGTGGATTCACCCTAAAAAGACAAGCGGACCAAACATATCATCTATCGAGTACACATGTGACTAGAACGCAAGAACAAAAATTCAAAATGCAAAACACAGGCCCAAAGAAATGATCTCCGGATGAAACTTCACTAAACGGTCCAGAGATATGGAAAGCATTAGCATTATAAACAGCCAAACCCCTCAGGTCCAAGGCAGAAATCAATCCAGAAATAATGACTTGAGATTTTTTGTTCTCTCTACAAAGCAAAAGAAAAAACTGTCATTACTGGTTTAATCAAATATTGGGTCTTACAACACAAGCCTGTGAAAAACAGCTCCAGCATTTCTGAGCATCACTGTTTCTGAATACAAATAAGGTGAGCTAGAACCTCCTCGGGTCCTCCGTTCTCAACAAACACTTTAGAACATTCATTAGAACAACACAGCAAGCACAACCAAACCCAACGTCTTTTCCACATGTACCCCAGCAAATGTTTAAATTATGCTACATAATCAAAAAAAAAAGAGAAAAAACTCTGAAATTCAGGACCAGAAGCAGTCTGAGAAACACACCACCACCTTTAATTCATCATCGTGGAGAGCAGAAGCCGGCGGGTCATTTTTCGCGGTGGTACAGCAGGTATGCTTTCAGTGACTCTGGAAGAGGCAGACTCAAGATTTTGATTCTCAAATGGTTGACTTGCTGCTCCTCTAGTTTTGCGGGCTCGACATCTTTCTCCTTCTCCCGCTCTTCGTCTTTGCTTTCCTCCTCGATGCATTCGTCTTCCTCGCTGTCCATTGGCTGAGGAATCAGCTGGTTGCCGACGAAGACGTAAGTGTTGATTCGGCGGCGCCGGCGGAAGCGTCTGCGTTTGCGCTTCTGAGACGCTCTTTGCGTGCTGCTGCGGTTGGCGCAGTCGTCGCTGGTGAGGCTGCGGAGGGTTCGGCGGATGTGGATTCGCGCCAGGTCCTGAAGACTCCGCACTGTCAGAGGGGCTGAGAAACATAGGAAACGTTCGTTTAGAATTGAATTGTGCTTTTATGTGAAAAACGTCATTTAGATCAAACCATTATCACTTTTATAGCATATTTGAAAACACTGTTCTGAATGTTTAATGAATGTTGAATGAATGTTGAATGAGCTGTATTTGTGAAATGGAAGCCGGCGTGTCGCTACATGGTCGCAATTCGTAAAAATGGGGAAGCAGCGCTTCCGTGTACTTGGAAGCCCTGGTGGCAGCTGATAGGACAGAAGGGTGTGAGGTCATGAAGGGGGTGGAGACTCACGTAGCACCACAGCTTTGGGCTTGCTGCCGTCATTCCGGTTCTGCTGAACAAGGGGAGCAAATGACACCGCCAGGATATTCTTACTCTCCCAGGAGCTCTGACCAGTTCTTATTATCTGAGTCAGCTGAAACAACACACAGACACAATGAGACGGCCGAATAAATAGGTCAAAGCTTTCAAGCAAAGGCCGTAGTGCCGCTTATAAAAAGGAATGGGCAATTCTGTGAAAATGTCAACCTTACCACGACAAAAATAAGTTTTTACCAGGGGTTTTTACTCTGGTAATAGCACAGATATATACATTTGGTGGTTGAAATACCCATGTGAGATTTTTCATTCCAGCCATTTCAGGATTGTCACATTCATAACGCTACATATTCCTCATAAATGAATATAAAGAAACTATTTGATGTTCTATAAAGAGGCATCACTTCTCCATTCATTGGGTATTATTGCCTCAGGATTGTGCATTTTATTTTACAGAAATCCTACAAAGTTTATCATCTCATAAACCGCCTCCTTTTTTTTCCACATTCATAACGCATTTTAAAACATATCTATTTTTTTCATAGACTAACATATTTTTGATGTTAGACTCTATCAACAAGGGTTCAGTAAAATATAAACAGATGGTTCAATATAATCGTAACAAATTCATTCTCTGAGCATTTTTATGTCTCTTCTTATTAATATTTTTAACGTGCCATTTACTAAATAGCGTTTAACACATCGCATGCTAATATATATAGGCTACATAAGAATGCGATGTGCTTGTTACACACATTTACTACATTGTATAGATAAACATGAACAGTTACAACACGAGCAAGCCAGTTAAATCATTTTATTTTATTCTTACAACAAAAATGAAGATGTTCTTAAGAAAATATATGAGAATGTTTTAAGAAAAGTTTGAGAATTGCACATACGAACATTCTGTCAAACTTCATATAATGATCTTACAAAGATAATTATATTTTGCGTAAGAACGTTTTGTGAATCCGGCCCGGGGCCTCCCGCCAATTAGAATCGATTATTTAAACAGTATATCAGTGTGATTGTTTTGTCTTAAGATGCACATCTGTAATGCTCTCTGTTTTTAAAGAGATAGAGATAAAGACAGACAGACACGGAGAAATAGATAGCGACACAGAAAGACAAATAGCAAGCTATAGAAAGAGACAGGAAGAGAGAGAGAGAGTGAGTGAGGGTGAAAGAGAGAGAGAGATACAGACAGAAAAAAACAGACGGACAGACAAAAAAGAGACAGACAGAAACAGAATGATAAGGAGAGACAGACAGAAGTAGCGACAGATAGAAAGAGAGACAGAAACGAGTCATAAAACCCCTTGAGCTGTTATAAAATGCACTTGTAACTCACTGCTTCACGGCCTATTGCTTTTATAAACAGTTATGCCATATGCGTAGCAAGGTTTTATCAAATAAAGTGATATTTAGCTCTAGGTATATTTTATAACGGCTCAACCAATCAGAGTCACCGTTTCATAAAATCATTTTATTTCTTGTAGGTAAACGGGTGATTAAGTCCACCTGTGTGCTATGACTCCCTCTCATTCTTTAATGATCGTATCTATCAAGCTTACGACTGAAAACCGCCCTGCAAAATGAGCCAATGAAACGGCTGCTTAATTCATCTAATGAGCCCCTCCTCCTATAGAAACTGGACGTTTGTGCAGAACAGATTGTAGGGCTCATCCTCTATTTGTCGTAAAGCCGACACATTTGAGTTAAACCCCAACTACAGTATAAATCATGATTTAACATTCACAAACTAGTTTCCAGCAGACAGTCAATGGGAAAATAAAACTCTTTCAAAAACACACATGATTGGAGAACACAAACGGGTCACATACTAAGGTTTACCTGATCTTCTATTGGCATGACCAAAATTCCTCCAACTTTCAGAAGGATCTTCATGTAATTCTCGTGGTCCTTCTGAACTCCAGCGCCGCAGTAGATGCGGTCGTACTGATGACAGTCTGTGGAAATCTCCAGGCAGTTCCCCACAACAAAGTGAGGTTCACACAACTCGAACCTGAAATGACAGATTTAGATACAAGTTTTTTGCCAACACTTCACAAAAAGAGTGTATTTGTTACCATAAGTAAATGCATAAGCTAACATGAACTAACAATAAACAATTTAGCATTTATTTATCTTTTAACGTTAGTTCATGTTAATACAATTGTTCATTGTGAATAAATTAATCTTTACACAGACTTAGATATGATATGAATTAATAAGTGCTGAAATTAACATGAATTAAATTATTAAATGCCGTCAATGTGTTGTTGGTGTTAGTACATATTATCTGCATCAACCAAACAAATCAACTTGTATTGTCAAGCGTTACCATTTGTTTAACACTACACTTAACTTACACGTATTATTTCCTTAATATATAAAGTCATATTTTTCCACATTGCTTTTAACCCTGGGTCATGAATCACTGCTAAATATGAAAATGAGAAGGTTGAGCCAAGGTTTACACATGTACAGTGGAAACTCACAGCACCTGAACACCAGGATGAATTATTAACCCATCAACTCTGTGAAAATATAGATTAAGATCAACCAGGATTATGTTTGCTCTGTGATAAAAAAGGAGATTTCATTTGAAATATAATATAAAATAACTGTTTTGGATTTGGTCAAGTTTGCTTCTGAGCATTTTAACTAGCGTTGCGTTGGCGCCTGAATTTGGTTATAGGCCTACGGTCTGTGACTGCTATAGATCAAAGGCAAACAGTAATTATTGATATGATATGATATTAGTGTTAAGGCTGTAGCTATATATATATTTTCAGATAGTACTGGTGCTAGAGAGGTTTAAAGTTTGGTAGCACTGGCCAAACAGTAGTTGAACACGTGTAAATCCTTATCAAGAAATATCCAATTGCAGTTCATCATGAATATTAGACAGGTAACTGACAAAAGACATTATTGTAACATGCAATAGATAAATTAGTGGCATATCATTTTTAGATTACCTAAATCTGTTTTAATATTTCAAAGTTCTGTGTTTTTCCTTCTTTACTATACAAAAGTGGTATATTTTAAGAGTTTGGCTCCAAAATGAGATAAATCCCTTTTATTTTCAAAAATCTCGTTTTTTATTATGTTATAATGTTTTTATTGTGCTTTATTGTGTTAGTTAGCTGTATGTTTTATATTATTATGGCTTAAATCAAAACAAACCAACTGCAGTTTGATTGATATTAACTGAAATGCACAATAAAAACATGATTTTTGAACAATTTTAAAAACTTAGTTATCTCATTTTACAACCAAACTCTTCATTTGTCCACATAAATGACTGTAGTTTACTTTACTGTCTTATCAAGACTTTTATTTTGACAGGTCTTCGGGAAGACTCGAGTTTTTGTGTGTTTGGTGATAGCTTCACTCAAACAGTAGAATGATCGTAAAATAAACTTTCAGAGCAAATTTGGAGATGAAGTTCATGTGTTCATAGGGTTTACACACGCAGATAAATCCTCGACTATCACTCCTGTTGTGTGTAAAACACATGATTCACACGCAGAACAGCCAGATGACATTTAAATAACAGGATTCTGCATCTAGTTACATGGACTGTAAGTGCGGTGCGACATTGATTCTTGTCACACACAAACAAGCACAATCATGATGAACGCACTTCACACAAACACGCAGCTCCGTCTAATGTACATATTATTATTATTCTACATGTATTTCGTGCTGTTTTTTTTTTTTAAGTTCCTTTTCCGGTGGGCAAGTAAAATTATCTCTCACTTGCCGTTACAAAATGTTCACTTGTCCCGGACAAGCGTTAATGTCCAGCCCTGCCTGTTATAGTGTTAACGGGTTAAATCCATTTTGTTCTGAATTCACATCTTTCTGACATTTAAACATTAAGAGACATTTCTATGAATAAATGTCCTGTAGTGAACTGCAGTTCTCTTACAGAAAAACGACACAATACTAAGACGGTTTCATTGTGAGGATTATCTGATAATTCACTTCATTATTGTTATCAGCTCACACCTGGAACAGCCACCGGGAGCTTTTATTTGCTAACGGCAACTAATCAACAGTTTTTATCGAGTAGTCGTCAGTTGCGCGAGTATATCGATTATAATAAATTCATCCGAACGAGAGCGCTCCCGCGGATCACGACATTCATCAAACAACCTCTCGCCATCGGCTGTCTATTATTGTGAAACAAGGGAGATCTTATGAAAGGTTTCAAAAGAGACGTCAATGGCGTCCAATGCTTCTTTTCGGCTGGACATTCCAGTTAATAACACTGTAAAATGATGAAAAGCAGCTTGTGTACAAGCTGGGAAACCTGGGACATGCACACATTAAAACTGAATAAATATACTACAAATGTTGAACTTTATATTCAAATGAATTTGAATAATATACTATAATATTATGCTTTTATGTCAAATTTATGTACATTTTATTATTAAACTTTATCCGAGATTGAATGGTTTTATTAACACTTTTCGCAGTCCTTCTGTGAGCTCGTATCTCTGCATTTCGTGATTTCTAGTTTTCGTCATAAATCATTATTGTTATTCACCTTGTAAGTTTCCCACTGGGTTTTGCAATTATCCAAAGGATAAAAAGTGCTTTTCAACTTTGAAAATAAGTATTTTAACAGTTTAAAGTACACTGTTTTTTTCCATTTTCAGAAAAGCAAATTTTGGACATCTGTGGTTTCGGAAGGACAACAGCGATTGATTTTTGAAAAGGGATTTTTGCAGTGGTATCAAAATTGTTGTTATTACATTGTGCATTTTTAACAAGGACAAAAATCTGTTTTAAATAAAATATTGCACTCGAAACAGCACATCAACATCTGTGACAGTTTAAATAAAGCTCTAGTATTTGAGTAAAACTTTTAATAATTAAAATCCCTGAGGGCTGGAACACACTACAAGACTTTGGCTCAGATTTTCCGTTTGGATTTGTTGCAGAAAGTCCGCGCTAGTCTGCACATTTTATCGCGTAGTGTGTGATGCCCTTTTGTTCTCTGCAAACCTTTAAAAAATCTGCTAGTGTGTGAGATTCAAAAAAAGTATTACAAACTTTATTCAGATTCATTCAAATCTAAGCTAAATGTTTTTAAGTGTTTTCTATACTAGTAGAAACAAATAGGTCAAACATCTGGTAATCTTTGTTCTTCACATTCAGTTCTATTGAACTCAAACAAAGCAAAAGAAAAGCAAACATGCCTGTCAAAGCTATCGCTGTTTTTAATAAAGTCATCGAGTCTTTCTCTGGCATATTCCACCACGTCCTTGTGCAGCTCAACGCCGTGATTGACTCCAAACGGACCTGCAGAGAAAAACCAACGAAAGGAAAAAAGAAATGACCTTTAGAGTACAGCTCTACGCTTCTGGATTCTAAAGATTCACGGACACAAAAGAAGATATTTTGATATTTCGTGTCCGCACAATGACAGTCAATGGGGGTCAAATGTTGTGCGGTTACCAACATTCTTCAAGATATCTTCTTTTGTGTTCTGCAGAAGAAAGAAAGTCATGCAGGTTTGGAATGACATGAGGATGAGTAAATGTTTATGGAAAACTTCTCACCAATGATCAGTCCCACCATGGTGCTCAGGTATCCTGTCCCACTGCCCAGATTCAGAAAAGACAGACCCTGCTGGAGCTTCAAGGCCTCCATCACCTCCGAGTAGATACACGGCGCCGAGAGATGTATGTTCCCGTGCTTCCACGCCAGATCTTTGTAGGCATTGTCTCTGTAGCCGTCCAGATAATAATCTCCGCGGTCGATGGCCCTGAAGGCCTGCTCCACACGTTCTGTGCGGACATACTGAGCTTCTTTCAGGTTGTCTATCAAATCATCATTGTCCTCGCCGGCGCTGACAGCTCCCCCCATGTTCCCCTCGCGACCACAAGAAGAGGGAATGAAACCAAAAAAGAAATAAAAGAAAATGCAGAGGAGGTGGGAGACGGGAAACTAGATCGGTCTTCACATCCAGATGAGAAGTGACTGTGTGGCTCTCCGCAGGGACGGCCGGTCGGGTGCTCGTGTGTCCGACACAAATCACTTCAGACCATTGTCAAGTACAGCGGGATCTGAGAATTGAAAAACAAAAGGTGATAGGTTGAGAGCGCTCTTAAGTGTTTCAGTTAACTTGCTGTAAAAAAGAACCGCGATGCGAGATCTTCCCGTCACCAGCGTGTACCTGATGTAACCAGACCGAAGCAGAGAAGCTCGCTTGAAAAGCTTATTTCATCTCCACATGACAAAAAATATCTCTGACAGAAAATGTCAAGCAGCCACAAGTCTCTTAGGGGTGCTTGAATTTGACAAAAACTATAATTACACTTACTTTTGCCCATATTGATTATTAAATTTGGATTTAATAGGATTTTTAATCGACTCATTGAATGAAATAATAAATGAATAACTATGAAATCAACTGAAAAAGTAAATTATGAATTCGGATATTACTTGCATAGTTTACACAAGTTTTATAAACTCACAAATGCAACAAAATATATGAGAATAAAGTTTAATTAAATTCTGAACATTGCACACTCTCTGCCCCAAAAGGAACATTAACAACAAAAAAACACACTTAGACGGATGTTACATAGACGTGGAGAGTATCAAAATAAAGGTTCCTGATTTCGATTTTTTAAACGAGGCATCGATGCAGAAATTTAATAGATGCAGCGATCCATATCGATGTATTCTTACAGTACTAATAAACAATATAAAAATAACAAATAATTTACAATAAGATAAAGTATCAAATATGGTGTGCGCTGCTACAACCAACTAAAAGAACTAGGGATGCACAGATATGGAAATTTGCCCGAAAACAATAACCGATAATTCTTAAACATTGGTAACCGATAACCGATATACGGTGCCTAAATATAAATATACAATTTTCTGAGACTGAACATTTCTCCTGAAATCATGTACCAAGCCTACTTTACAATAATTCAAGATTCTTTAACTTTCAAACTTTTCTGGTTAAATGTTTATTTAATAAACAAATCATAGATGTTCTCCCAGAGCAACCCAGAAAGATGTTCTCAATAGGCACAAGTCTTAAGACACAAGACATTCAGACAGTAGTCGGCTTCAAACAATCTGCTTTCGTCACTATAATTTACACATTCATAAATATCTCCTTAGTACATCAACAATGTTTTGCTAATAACAGTAAGGGAATGGTCATGACAGAAAGACAGTGCTGTACTGGATTTCAACTGTGAGCACTGTGCACCTGAAGTGATTCAGCCAGAGGAAATTATTCATACTTTATCGGCTATAATATATCGGCCTAAATTTGATTATTGGCCAATAATTTCAAGAATGACCATTTATCAGCTGATACCGATATGGTCGATGATTTGTTGTGCATCCCTAAAAAGACTCCTAAACACAAATTTTACATTTTAGAAACCTTAAGTCAACACATCTGACTAAACATGCCTCCAACCATTGTAAAGGAAAGACATGTTTTTTGTTTTCATTCTTGTTGGAAGCCAAAACTGAAATCAAAAATCGATAACTTTTTTGCACAGTGTCAAGAGAGAAAATATTCAAAACATTTGTACTTTAAAAACACACATAAGCAAGACTTTCCTGCACATTGCTTTATGCTGATATTATGTCCAGAGATCACAAACACACATTTATTTTTCTAAAGAATCTCTCAGCAGCTCTTTCTAGGCCATGACACCTCATCTTGTCATCAGGGCACGGTGAATGAAATCAAAACACCAGTCGTATGTTTCTATCCTTCAGTTTTACTTCCAAGTGCACGTCAAAGAAAAAGGGTGATTAAAAATGCTAAAGCACTCGACCATTAACAGCTTCTTAAGAGCATTCAAAAGCGAGGTTAATAAATCAGCGCATATAAGCTAAACACTTGACTGTGTGCTTACACTTACAAGTATATAAAGAGACACTTCACCGTTTAAAATAAGAGCATAAAGCTTGCAAATGAAATTCAGACTGCGAGGAGAATCTCAAAGTGTCCGCATACAGGTAATTGAGCTCGGCTGAATGACTTGCGTGAACCTAAACCAGAACAAACAAATGAGGCTTATTTACCGCGCTTCAGAGCACACGCAGCCAGCCGCCCACAAAATGATACATGATACAATACCAATTACATACGAACATTTTCATCCCTGCTCCAATTAGCATCGACTTCCTGACATAGTTACGCTAAGGATCTTCTCATCCACATTAAACAACAAAAACACAAAACATTTTCATTTTTCAAAGGGTTTGTTATACATTTTCTCTTCTGTTGCTGCCCTTTGAGTCTCCTGCACTAAAAATACAGCTGGGAGTGAACTGGGTCAAACCTCCTACTCTCTTTTGTCCAAGACCTGATTGCAACCCTTGAGAGTTGCTGAACATCAGTACACAACTTACAAAAGAGAAGAGCACGTATTACATTTCTCTGAGCGTTGTGCCTGACAACCACATCATTTCTGACAGAACACAACGTCCAGATGAAGCGGTAATTATGGGATGGAATGACGGATGGTACTGCCTCTCCAGTGGTTAACTGGGTTTGTTGCAGGGCAGGTCGAGCAACTGTTTGGGTTGTTATTGGGTTAATACAGAAACGGGAGCAATTAACTGGAACAGTCTGTTACGAGGCTGAGCTGATCCATCATTAACATGTTTAAACTCGCTGCTTGCATAATTGCATCATCGTCACATAACACACAACAGAACAAACCTGCTCAGCATTCCTCTGAACAAACCAGGACATTTTCAAGAGAAGATAACAACATACAGGTTAAGTGTAGGTTTATTACAAGACCTTCCTACAATAAAGTAAACACACGGATGCTTGTGTAGCTGCGCACGTTAAATCATTAAAACAGCCTCAGGATTTTAAACAACATATTTGAGTATCGTATACAGTACTGTGACTGGTTACCAATTTTGGCTTTTAGCTTTTAAAAGTTCCATTGAAATGCCTTTGTGACGAGACAGCACAAACATTCAATGGAGACTCTTAATATACAATGACGTAACAATAACATATTAGTATAGGCTATACACAAGAAAGTGACATGTTTTAATAAAAAGTAGGGCTGGGAAAGTTTACGCGTTATTATCGCGTTAACGTATTAATTAATTAACGCCGACAATGATTTTATTGTGCATTAACGCAGTATTATTTTATTTCGAAACTACATTGCTCACTGGCTCTGAAACATAAAGACAAGCCAAGGGTCACAGAACGGGTGGGATGTTGATCGTTACTGTCTGGGATGGAGAAAACATGCAGAATGCTAATGCAGAAAACATGTTTAAATATGCGCGCCTAGAGAGTCGGGGCACAAACTACTAAACTTATTATATGCAAAATTCCTATAATAGCAAGAGTCCATGTAATAGTAGTACGTTTTATGAACATTAACAGCTGGGAAACAAAACAGACACGTCACGGTTTTAGATCCGTATATCTGTATAGAGCGCTCTTAAAAGAGGAAGCAGCATTATAAAGATGTCTGTTTATTATTTTCATCATACAACAAAGGACGGGCTCAAAAAAAACATATTATATTATATATTATATTATACCTAATATGAGTTGTTAAGATCAAGATAACATTAGCTTCAATAATTTAGTTGCTTAAAGATGTGCTTTAAATACACTTTAAATTCAGTACACCTTACACTTCGTGTTGAAAGAGAGTTTATGTATAAGCAATAAAATCAATAATAATTATATAATTTAAAGTGTTCGCCAACCAAATCGTATTGCACTTTTGTTCATATAGCAGTGCTTTTAAAATGAAAAGTGCACAGTACACTAATTTTGAATTCTTTATTGAATTTTATGCTTAACAATGCGATTAATCGCAATTAATTACAGAATAGTCATGCGATTAAATACGATCGTTGCGCAGCACTACTAATAAGCCAACAACCTGTTTTGATATACAGCCAAACTGTGATAGTAAGACTGTAGCGTTTCAGGAAATCCTTTGCTATTGAAAAACCTCATTTCCGTGGTTGACGTGGTTTTGCACAAGCGTGTGTTTGTCTGAACCAATGAGACAATTTAATTCAAAAGCCTCAAACTCTCCGTAGGTTCGTCACAGACCTCACAGTAGAACTGAGCAACATAACAGACACACAAACACATCCATAAAACAAAACATGGGTAAAAACATATAACTAGAATTAATTAAAAAATACATTTATTCAAAAAATAATGTTTATCTCATGACATTTAAACACTGCACACCTAAACGTTCAGTATTTTGAGTATTTTAGATTTTTTAATATAAATAGGCAGTAATAGTTAAAAACAGTCTCTATACATTATGGGAATAATCCTTTTTTACAGTAATGAGAATTTGGAGCACATAATATTTTATCTGTTGTGCTAAAACAATGTCACCACGCAAATCTAATGTCCCTAAAATGACCATCCTTTTTTATTTTATTCATGCAAAATAGATGCCTGTATTCATTCTTCTGATTTTGAGGTGAAATATGTCTTGACTGGTTCCATGAGATCTACCCAAAAACAACAACAAAACATATAATAATCCAAACGAAATTGTGGATATAAAACGGAGTCTGTCTTTGTACTGATAAAATGTAGGTCTTTTTAACGTTATATGCAATAATAAAATCCTCTTCTTCAAAATGGACATATTAAGTATCACCAAAAATACTCTATAGAAAAAAACAGTTCATACTCTAACTGAAATTTCTGTCGAAAGTTAAACAGAAAGTATTTTATTAATTTGCGTCGAGCTTGTTGCGCGGCCTGAGACATACACGTAATGTGGATGGTGACAGTGAGTGACGTACAGTGACTGACGTCGATCCGTAAAGATGGAGATCTGCGCATTTCACGACGCAGTCGAGTTAAAGGACTAAAAACAGTACACGCATCCGCACTGCGTTATAACAGAGTAAAGAGACACGTGCAATTAACAACGTCTGTGCTTATTTAATCTAAACATTGCATCTAAAAACGTAAGATTTGATTCAGATACAAAATGAAAGAAGAGAAGGTGAAAATAAACATTTGGGATGTTGAGATGCTCAGATCCGCCATAATCTTTAGAGCAATGCTTGAGGCACATGTCAATCAAATAAACATTAAATTGATTCAAACACACATGCGATATTTGACTAATCACAAATGTGCGCGTGTCTCGTGCATTCGGCGTTATTGTCGTTACGTGAATGACAAAAGAGAAAAAATCAGATCAAACAAACGCCAACTATTTTAAAACAAAGGACAGGGCTTCGAGCAAAATATGTCGTGATGTTACAATTCATAGTATTAGTGAACTTTATGCTTCACATCACACATCTGTGTTGTGTAATTCTGATGAAACGAGCTTTGTTTTGCTGGAAAGAGTAAAAACAGTTATTCTGTCTCTCTATGGAAACACATGCTGTTCGGTGACATTTTAACGCCGCAAGACTGAGAAAACCAGTAAGACGGAGCCATTAAAACCGCAGAAGCTGATCACACCGCGTGAGAAAGGAAACAAACATTCGTGCGCGGTTCAATACGACAGGTTTCGTATTTTTTCCTGCATTACCTCAAGAGAGCTGGTGCATGATCATGTCTGCCACATGCACATCGTGCTCATTTAAGCGCAAAGCAACAACAAAACAAAAATGTCGGCATTATCTCTGCGGAATCAACACTGACCTTAATGATGCCATGTATCAGTCAGACTCAATGTGCACAGACCGATAAACAGCTGCACGGCAAAGCTGGCGTTTATTAACGCGGGGATGTCGGGATGTATATATTTAAGTGACGTTAAAGATCCAGCGCTGTTTTCTCCGAGAACAGCTGAGAGGATGTAAACACGCGTCACATGGGTCTCAGATCTGAGGCTGCAGATATTGGGCGCCAAACGTTGCGCTGCTGTCCTCGAGACTTCATCTTTATTCCTCCAGGGGGCGCTCGGTGGCTCAGAAAGACGAATCGTGCATTGGGCCTAACTAAAATATCACTATGTCTGTTTGGATATATACATTAATGTACCTAAAAATAAACATTGTTATAAAACGAATGTCAAAAAAATGCATGTAACATAAACAAATAAATTGCTCACTGAGAGTATGCAGATTTTATTTCTTTGCAAAATCAAATAACGCTGTTTGTTAGGTAATCACACTCGATTGTGATTGGTCTGGCTTTCCAGCGCGTAAAATAGCGACGGGTGTCATGTGACAAACCCATTCTTTCAGCGTCCTCAATAATCACATGTACAAAATTAATGAGTTACAGTAGAAGCGTATACGGGCCATCGCAAGCCGCAAATGTTAAGCCGTTGTTGTAAAGTGTCATTTTACGCTTATTTTATTTCGAAAGGCTGCTTATTTTCAGACCGGTCCCGCCTCCTGCTCCGGGATTGGCTATCGGACTGCAAAGGCATCAGCAAATGGACAGTTCAGGAGTCTTTTATTGACGTAGCCAATGGCGATCCGCTTAAGGCGGGACTTATTAATATGTGGGCGTGAATGACGGTCCTCAGATTAAACCAGCGGCAACCTTCCGGTCTCTCTCGCGATGCCAACACAGAAGTGACTTAAACTGCAATTCATCGACTGGACGCTATAGAGACCGAACACAACAGAGAGCAGAATCTTATCGATTAAAACGGGCAACTTTACAGCAGAACAAACGTGTTTACAGCATGGTACAAAAAACGACCTATGGGTGACGTCACGGATGCTACGTCCATATTTGATACGGATGACTAAACCTAATGCTGATCTCGGTACAGTCTTGGGAAACGCTTTTATAATCCATTGAATCACATTTTAATGTATAACTCTTAACAATCATATCGTTGTTTACTGTATTGCATTGATTTGAGCAGCTGGGTCAGTTCTTAGTGGACTGAATTATAATATATCAACAACATTTGAAGAGTTTGGTTCCAAAATGAGACAAATCATGTTTTTAAAATGTTTCAAAAATCAAGTTTTTTATTGTGCATTCCAATTAATATCAATCAAACTGCAGTCAGTGTGTTTTGATTCAAGCCATAATAACTCAAAACCAACTGCTAATAAAAACATGTTTTTTAAATATGTTAAAAACTGAGTTATAGGAACTTAACTCTTCATTCGATCGTTAAAATGCATGCAAGGCATTTAGTCTCAAGTGCTTAAAGATCAGCCAGCCTTCATCAAAACAACACCCACCGTGTGCCCATAGGGTTACATCATCGCATGCTGTCATAAATATAAAACCCTGATGAAGAAATCCACAGAGATTGTTTGGCACACAACACTGACCTCAGCACAAGAAGAAAAACAATATTCATTTATCACGCTGACACATCTTATTGTTTTCTCACTTTCCCGTGGACACGTCTCGCCCTCATCTCTTGTCAAATCCACTCCAGCTCCACAGAAAACTACTGCATGAAACAACTTTAAAATGAGTAGCTGTCCATTGAAACATTTGGACAGTATGTCACAATCACAGGAAGCAATGTCACCACAGGATCCTCATGATAAACACTTCAGGTCTGGAAAGATCAGATCGTGATGTTCACGCATTTTACAAACTACCTTAAAATATGTTCTGTCACTTACAGGCTACAGCAGTGTCCTGCCATGAGATGTGAAGCAATGGTGAGTGATATGCTTATGAAACCGTAAGTCAGTCGGAATCTGATTGTAACTTATAATAAACTATTAAAGGGGTCACATGACAGGGCTAAAAGGAATATTATGGTTTGTTTTAGATGTGATGCAATGTGTAAACACCATTAAAGGTTGAAAAACATTAACAAGAGGTAACAAACCAAAGACCACATGTTCATGACTGTATTTATTCACCAGCACCAGCTCTCTCTCATCATCTACATAAAGAGTATGTGAAGTTTAAACAAGCCTTAAACAAAGTTCAGATCTTTTCCAAGCAGTATTTCCTACAACATGCCCGAGGCCTCCTCCATAAGATGACATGTGCAGTGGGCTCAAGCTGTGAGAGAGCTGAGATCACTGCACACAGACATCACAGCTTCAGCATGAATGACAGAAGTTCTCCAGCACACACCTGAAGCTCAAACCTCTGCTGTGGACGGATGCGTTTGAATGATCATCATCAGCAGAGCATGTGAACACAGAACCAAACTTAAGAGACTCAAATGTGAGAGGATGTCCTGAGACTGGTCAACACTTTCACCATTTAAATCACTTTTTAATACGTTTTAAATGGTTCGATCTATGATTTTGAATAAAACTGTAGCGATACAATAAAAGCTATGAGAACCAGCAAAAATATTGCATTTAACACCTTTAAATAACTTACCTTTCCATATTCAATTAGTCACCCTCGTGTCTTGTCAAACCTATGACTTTCTTCTGCAGAACACAAAACAAGATATTTTGAATAATGTTGGTGACCAAACAATATCGGCTCCCACTGACTTCTATTGTAGGAAACAAAACCATTGAGACATTACTCAAAATATCTACTTTTTGTGTTTCACAGAGGAGTCATATGAACCGGTTTTGATCCAAATGACCTGCTGAGTCCGTCAGTAAACTGTCTTCTGATTGTTGCTTTTGTTCGTAAGTAATGAATTAACAGAAAACATTTCAGATAATTTGACACAATTTCTATGGATGTATCTATGACGGCTAAATAACTTTCATTATCATAAGATCATTTTAAAGACCAAACCCAACTTCTAATTAACATTCACACGTTTGGCAGACGCTTTTGTCCAAAGTGACTTATATTGCATTGTATTCTACTTTTGTTTCTGACTATGTGCCACCCGTGACCCCTGACCCCTGGGATCAAACCCATCACATTAATGATGCTGCCATGATCTGACCACTGAGACACAGGAGAGATCATGTGACCAATATTCAGTTTACACACTGTCTAGAGAGCCAACCAATCAAACGACTTCTAGGATTATATTTACTTCTATGTATTTATTTATATTTGCCTTGAAACCAGTGTTGCGTCAGAGTGCTTTTCTTCCAGAGAGCGAGGAGGGCCGTAAACGTTGTGCGTCAGAAAGTTGCGCTAATACGCCATCTGCTGGTGGTCATGGGAATTGCACTTTAATAATTGATCTCAAACAGTCCATGTTTTAAACGTATAAATGCTATTATTTCACACGACAAAATATCGTTTATTTATTCCAGAATAGCCAATAAAGCGTTTTTAAGGAAAGCATGTAAGAGATATTTTGATATTGTATTTTGATTCGATGGCGATGGTAAATTGTATTTAGTTCTTACAGCTGGATGTCACATCAAACATCTGCGAGTTCTCATTCATTTTTTTCTATGTAGAATATTGTATATGAATCATTAAGGTCGTTTCAGTCTTAAGGTACATCATGCTATGCAAATCATTTCAATAGTTTATTTCTACCATACACAAACTGTACAACACAGCCCAGTACTGCTTATGAAATCTTTAAAAGTGTAAGGAAATCCTGATATACAAACTACTCCAACTGAAACAAACAAACAAACATTTCTTAAAAACAAAAACAAACTAAATCATTTACAGTACTTTGTTTCATACAATTTTTTCTTGTACACACAAAAAAATTCATAGCACATTACAAAACATCAAATACAAAAAGGAAAAAAATAAATATTACTCGCAAAACTTCCTGAGCAAACAATCTGTGGTTTATAAATTAAGATTTTTAAATAAAAAATAATTTAACAGAATTAAATAAAGTAAATGATTTTAATCACTTTATGGAGAACACGACTCATTGTGTTCATTTGGTCAGATAATGGAGTGTTTATTCTCTCTGTACGACTGTAAATTTTATGACCAATTTCTGACATCATCAAAAGATGTAAAATTAGGTTACACTAAAAGCCTCATCAGTGATAACTGGTAAAGCGTATTTGTAACCCGTGAGCTCAAAAGAAACACTAAAATAACTAAAATAACATATAAAAGTGCAAAGGGATAAAATCGGTTTTCAGAGAACGTTTTAAAAGTGCTGCGACCATGAGGCTGTTTGTGATAGTAAAAGAAGAAACGCCTCCAGTAACAGTGCTCACATCGGCTAGAATGAACTAACACAAATCCAGTGGTCACTACTAAAAATATTACACTTTTGTCATTGTTTAAAAATTGTGAATCAGCCTTGAATCCCCTGAATTATTAGTGGGCAAAAGACATTTCTGAATAGAGCCACAGTTTCTGTCCAGATATCAGAGTACTACCCAAAATAAAACCATTTAACTTGGATAAGAAAGTAAAATAAATTAATATGAATTTAGAATGACAGTAAGAGTACTTGTTTGAGTAGGATTTCAAACTTCTTATGTTTTTTTAAAGACATTAATAATTTAAATTGTGGTATTTGTGGTATTTGACAGTTTTTGGTAAAGGATTGACCTTAAATTCAATCCATAAAACCAAACACGGTTTGCACCGCTTCGGTCAACAGAGATTAAGCTTGACGTAGAACACCAGCAATTTAACTTAGGCCCTATTCCTACAACCATACAAAATTGAATAAATAATAAATAAGTGCTTTGAGAAATGGCTGCAAAAAGTTTCACCAACAAACCAAAATGAAAATTTTTCAGAGATCCACTGTTTGTCTGACAAAAAAAGCCAAACGTTTGGGTTCAGTCCGACAGAGAAGAAAAAACCCTTTTCTGACCCCCATTTCACAAGAATATTTCATCACATACTTCAAATGGTGTATAAACAGCAGGTAAACAGAGTTTAGAGGCTTTTCATTTAGAAAATAAATATACTGCAGAATGAAAAGAATCACCGTTCACATAATACTGTTCTACTACTAAACATATCATACTTCATGTACTCATTTACATTTAGGCACATATATGCACACGGATGTGCACACCGAAGGCAGTTCATAGAAATAGAAACACAAATAAATCATAAACATGACTTCTTTTCTCTTCAGCGCTGATGATTTTGATATTCGATCTGGCCAAGGGTCCTGTACAATAGTTGGTGAATTTAGATAAAGGATTTTTTTAGAATACAGATTGAAGTCGACACAAATGAGGTCAATTGTGAATTAGTGGCAATATGTTTAAAAATATAACTTTTAGGGGTGCATACTGCCGTGATGGACCAATAACAGTTGTTCACCAGCAGGTGGAGTCAGTGGGCTTTGCTTGCATTTGACATCAGTCATTGATACAAAAGGCATCACATGTAGGTGACACTTCTGAACGATAGAAAACTCCCAGTGAGTGCACAACAAATGCAGAGAAAGTCAAAACCAAATGCACAATATGTAAGATCGGCCTTGCATTGTGGAATTGCAGCGACAACAATAAATAAATAAATAAATAAATAAATAAGATTACTGTATGATAAATAGTACCCATGAATAAAGACGATATGTAGCAATCATATAATAATACACAAAAGAACACGTACGGAATTAAGTCAAGCAAACCTTAGGAAATAAACAAGTGCAAAGGAGGTCAAATCTCAAGAATAAAAGAAACGTGTCAACGTGAAGTCATTTAGCGTTAAAAATGTGGCTGGTATTCTCAGTGCATGTGAATGTGTTTTTAATTTAGATATATATATATAGATCACAGAACCAGCCCTCTGCCGCACATCAAAGCGTGTTGAGAGAGATTGTTTGGCCTTATACATGAATACCCTTTATGGCCTGTCTGATGCTGTCCAACAAGGCCTTGCATTCGGGAGAATACTCCTGCTGGGAATCATTGTACATATCCGTCAGCGTGTTCACGTAAGCTTCGAAGTTCTGCTCGTTGATCGGACCCTGAGAAAGATTCACAAACACAACCATCAGAAAAGTGTTTTGAAATACAACACCAGTCTTTAGATGTTCAGAGAACTTTACCAGAGTAATAATTATAACCCAAAAACACAATGTTTCTGGCATTTATGCTGTTTTACAATTTTAGATGAACTACGCTGTTCAAAGTGGCTTTATATTGCTGATTTTTTTTTAATAGAAACCATCAGAGAAAATCTACTGGATTTAATGGTTTAATGGGAATTGTACTGGTTTTAATTGAAACCCTAATGGTCTCTGTGGGCTGTAATATGTTGGCTGTGTGATGTTATCCGGCCAACAGAACACCATCAAATCCTACTGTAAAGACACCGCTGCTGAACAAAACTATAGAAACCACTCAAGAAGTTGAAATGGTTATAATGGGAATCTTTTGGTCTTGATGGAAACTGTGATGGTGTCTACTGGTGTGAGATGGATTCTATTGATGGGATCCTATTGGAAAATTAATTCTGTAATGGTTTTAATGGTAAAAGCTACTGTGTTGTAAGGGTACTCTAATGCAAACCATTAGAATTTCTGTGATGGTTTCTGTGTTTTTTTTAAGCAGGGACCCAAAACACCACACAAAGAAATGTTGTGCAGGATTGAAAGGTAACAGATGATGTATTTTTTGATGATATTTTTTTTTAATTAATATTCAATATTAAATGATATTTCTGAGCAGAATAGATTTTACATTACATTTTCATTCATGCATTTGGCAGACGCTCTTATCCAAAGTGACTTACATTGCTTTATCCTATACATTTTACATAGGTATCTGCAATCCCCTGGGATCGAACCCACAACCTTGCTTTGTTAACACAATGCTCTTACCACTGAGCTACAGGAAAGCTGTACATGACAGATGTTACATGATGCACATTTTTGACACTATAGTTACCGTGGTAAATTATGTCAAGGACCCCATGATGTGATCAGACATTATAGCATAATAAATACACAAGCTCTTATTCTTCATGTGTTATTCTGTATGAAATATAGATATGAATATAAAGACTTCAGCGTGCGGCGCTTCTTACCATTTGTGGAAGCTGAATGTCATTGAGGCTGTTGATGAGAGCTTGACTGAGGCGTGCTAACTCCTTCAACAGACTGTCGTTGTGCTGCTCGATTATTTTATTCTCTTCCTCGATAGTTTTCAAGTTGCACTCCATGGACGAGATCTGTTGAAACATCATATAACACAGTACACTGTTAAACTTTGCCGTAGTTTGTCAGTTACTTACTGTAGATTTAGTTACTACTTAATCAGTGTTGGGTAAGTTACTCTATTCAATAGTGTCATTACATTACTGTTCAAATGACTCTCTCCTAAAAGTATTGAATGACTTTCTATATCCTACATCAACCTTTATTAGTTCAGTGATTCAAGGATAGACAAGAAACAGCTCTTTTAATTCATTCAAATAAATAATATTAAACTACATAAAGTAGTAGTATTAAATGATCAAAGTATACAAATGTGAGAATTATAAATTAGAGCATGGATTTTACAATTACACTTTAAGGTTTTGATGTCAATTCACTATTGCACACACATATATTACACACAGTATTTAGTTTAATTAGATCAGAAGTAACTGTTTTTAAATTACAGAAAAAATAAGAGTAATCTCTTACTTGACTTTCAAGAAAAAAGTAATTAAATTACACTTACTAATTACTTAGTAACTAGTGACACCCAACACTGAACTTAATATACTTTCCAATAAGTAGTGTTTTCAATGACTTTAATGAAAATTTTAACACTTCGAATTTTCAGTTCAAAATGAGCAAGAATAGACTTCTATAAGCACATCAACACTGAAGAAAATCACATTCTTCTTAGCATTTTTGTCTTGTTTTCTAGTAAAAATATAAAAAACTTCCTAAATTACACCACATGTACATAAGAAGAAAACTGACCCAATATATGTAGTAGAGAAAAATATATAAAATAGGCAAGTTTATGTTTAAAGCTAAATTGTAAATTAAATCTAGAGTAAGTTATTGGCCAACCTGCTGCTAAACTACAGCAAAGTTTTACAGGTAGATTTTGTGTATTTGTTTACCTGAGTCTGAAGGTGCATCATATCTGCTTCTATCTTTAAATTCGATTCATTTAGTTCCTTGATCTCATGATCCAAGTGTTGCATGTCCTCATTGTTTTCAACACCTGATGGAAAACGTCAACTTAGAAACATTGACACTCACTATTTGTCCGACAAACTCATCATGAATATTGTAGTAAATGTTATTAAAGTACAGTAAGTAAATGTTATTTTATAGGACTGAAATGCAGTCTTGTCTTTTATAATCAGTTACAGTATAAAGCAAATATTAATAATAATAACACAACAACATGACTCACCGCTGCTGGTTTTGAGCTTGATGGTCATCATCTCTTCATCTGAGAGTTTTTTCTTGATACTCTGGGCGTTCAAGGGACATCCTGATAAACTGTTGAGACACGAAACACAAAATACATAAATGCGGTACAATGATAAATCATCTGTAGTATAAAAAGCTAATGATATGTGTGAGAATCTGACAGAATTTACATTCTTAAATAAGTTGAACTTCAGATTTTCTGTAAAGCTGATTTTATACAATATGCATTGTTAAAAGCACTCACAAAAAAATATGAACATAAAAAAAACTGAATTAATCTAAGTTTTGATACTTAAAATGGATGCCCAAAATGAATTAATCACAGATGTTTGCTCGACTGTAAATTCAGAATGTTTCAGGTATACAGTAGGTCATGTGTGATAACATCATTTATACGCTTTAAGTGAAACAACATTAAAGGTCTTTGTGTCATTTTTGTATGCCTTTTTTCATATTTGCCGCTGGTTTGTACGGTGTCTCTGGATTGTCAAAACGCCTTTCAAAACACTTGCTACGGATGTAAATAATGCAGAAAATCGAACCCAGTCCAAATCCGAATCTGGACGAACGAAAATAAGTTTTAATTTCATTTATAAAATATGAATATAAATTAGATATAAAATAAATAGTTCTATTACTAGCTGCTAGACAGAACGATAACCAGAAAAAGACCGGATGTTAACTTGGGGCCAGACGTTGTGGTCTGATGAAAGCATCTACTGTTTTAATAAAGATAGATGATTGTGTCTCAGTGGTCACGGGTTTGATCCCCGCAACACAAATTCTGTTAAAACTTCAACGCATCGCTTTGGTTAAAAGCGTCGCAAAAATGCAAACGTTAATCATGAAATAAAGAAAAATGTAAATATTTAAGCAAACTACTGAACTGTGAATACTATTGTCCTGTTTTTGAAGTCGACCTTATTTCTCAGTATTTCTATATAATGAAAGTGGTGTCAGAGAAGATGAGTTTAACGCTTTCCTCTAGATTCCTCACCTCCGGTGCGTAACAAACACATTGTTGGCGTGACCCAATCCGTTGCATCCAGGAAGCGGACAGTGAGGAAGTTCCTGTTTACACAGTTTCCACGACAACGCCGATCCGTTCATCGGAATCTCCTTTTGACGCTTGGCGGCGATGGGGCAGCTTCCGGCGCTCCGATGTGATGTATATTTGCCCGACACGTGACCCTGCCCATCACAACCTGCCACCGGACACCTGCCACACAACAAATTCACTATTACCACACGAACAATGAGCTCTGATGTGAACTTTAAATGTGGGGATTCATAACACTGACGGCCATGTGGTCGCCATCATTAAAGTTCACTGTCAAAAGAAATGTTCATGATCATTTACTCACCCTCATGTCATCCAAGATGTTTATGTGTTTGTTTCTTTCGTGGAAAAGAAATGAAGGTTTTTGATGAAAACATTGCAGGTTTTTCTCCATATAGTGACTTCAATGGACTCCAAACGCTTGAAGGTGAAAATGACAGTATTAGTGCAGCTTCAAAGGACTTTAAACCAAACCAGACCGTGAGTAAAGATCTTATCTAGAGAAACCATCACTCATTTTATAGACAAAAAAAAACTGTATTTGCTTTATAAACACAAATGCTCCTCTTGCTCTGTTCTGTGATGGGTGTTCATGACTTCACGTAATACGTAATAACGTTGAAAACCTGCACGTTCAACTTGTGAACACTGACTCTGTACTTCATGCGTGACCTTTTCAACCAAATGATGTATTTTGTGAAGTCATTAACAGGCATCACACAACAGAGCAAGGTAAGCATTTGTGTTTATAAATATTTTTGTCTATAAAATGAGTGATGGTTTCTCTAGACAAGATCTTTACTCACGGTCTGGTGTGGTTTAAAGTCCTTTGAAGCTTCACTGAAACTGTCATTTTCACCTTTAAGAGTTTAGAGTCCATTGAAGTCACTATGGAGTAAAATCCTGCAACGTTTTCATCAAAAACCTTCTTTTCTTTTCAACTAAAGAAACAAACACATAAACATTTTGGACGACTATATGGGTGAGTAAATGATCATGAACTTTTATTTTGAAAGTAAACTACTCCTTTAAATTACATTGTCATCTGCACCGCAACAGTTGTTGAGTAAATATTTCTGGGTCACCCTGCCAAAACACACACAGATGCCACCGGACCCCCGTACCGCTTAAAATAAAGCCCCCTTTTGTTTGCACTCAACTGTTTTATAAACTCAACACGCGGTTAATCTCTCATTTGAACTAGTTTCCAAACGAGCAAGCGTAGACCCCCGCCGCACATCTTTGGGAACATGTACACATCTCGCTGATCAACCGACGGCAAACATTTCAGCACCGGCACCGTTCGAATATCCCTCCACCCCTGATGTGCCGACGTCTTTTCAAACACCATTAAGAAGATTAATCCTGCGCAATGCCGATTAAAACCTACTCAAACCGGAAAAAAACTCAAATCATTTTTTCAAGTCACCACTCGGAAATGCGGCGATAAATAATTACGGGCGAGGTTAACGGGCCACCGATGTAAAACGTAAGAGCGGCGAGAGGACGGCCAATTTATCCTCCCGCTCACCTTCCCCTCGGGTCAGTAATGGAATGACATAAATTGCAGATAATTGTGGCGAGTCCTCCACGGGGGGGAAAGCAGATGATTTGGAGGTTGCCGACCCTTTCTCCGATAGCCCATATTGAAAGAGGTGAGGGGTTATTTGGGATGCTACAAATGGCTCGTCTGCGGGCCCGTGTGAGAAAGATTGTCATGGCGGTCGGGCTCTAATCCAGTGACTAAAACAAAAGGACATTGCAACTCCAACAGCGGCCGCCGGCTCCAGACAGAGACGGAGCGTACGGCCGACAATTTACAATAATCTAGAAACATTAGGGATGCGGCGACAGCCTGCTTTTCATTTCTCTCCCTCCATCCGTGAGCCCTCACGTCTCTCCTCCTGTAGTGTGTCACCTGTGTTTAATTCCTAAGCTCTGGTCTCTGCATTAGTAATTAAACTGAAATACTGAACCAGATGCAAAAATGGGAAAGCCTGGGTAAGACTTTGGAGGAAAACCGTTAATAGAATTGATTCCAGCCTTAATTCCATTGTATTATGTTTTGAATGAGCAAACTGCTGCGATGATTGTTATTGAAAGAGATCTTACGGTCACACAAGGGAAAAAATACTTTTGATATTAAAACAAGATATTTTCGAACGGCAACATTCTACATTTTCAAGAACTTTTGGATTTGTCTTTGAATTTAGCTTTCAAGCAAACAAATCTTAATCACCCAAATATCTCAATTATGTCTCCCAGACGTCAGTGAGATTAGATGGAGAAAAAAATGTAAACTTTTGCGTTAAGTCTCATGTGCGTCTCAGATATTTCACTTGAGAGAATGAGTCAGAAATGTCATAAAACGCATCTGTCATGAGAGTTTAAGATGTCAACGATCTGTCAAACTGAGTTCAGACTTGTCGAATCAAAAAAAAATATGGAAGATCTCAAGATCAACTCAAACATTTCTCTTCACGTTTACTGAAATCCTGATTATCTCACGTCTACAATCTACATTCATTACACCTCCACACGCTTTATTCATTTCAACAACGGTCTCATTTGTTTCTATTTTTATTTCTCAAAAGCAATTTGAGGAGAACATCTGAGACTAACTTGATCCTAAAATGAAACACAAGGCACTCCATCAAATCTCATGAACTACTAAAAAGCAGCATGTGTCATTTTCCTCTGTAAATCTGTTTTTATGATTCCATAAAAATAATTGATCATTATGGCTTTTGAGTCTGTGCTTTCTGCTAAACACGCCAGCTCTTCGTCATTTTAGGAGCAGTCGCATGAAAATTTGTGGACTTCACACTCGCATTCGGTGCAATGACATCAAGCGTCAGGTGAGATCTTGTGGATTCCTCTCGAGTCTAAACGGAAACACAATTTCATCCCAGTTTGACATTAGCATCTCATTGTTTCCGAGCACTTACTTCATCTCCGATTCCTCTTTGTCCTCTTTGCTTGGCGTGAGCTTCAAGCTTCCTTTCCTGGCACGAGGGCAGCCTGACAGACTGGAAGGAACATGACATATGTGAGGAACCTTTCAGAAGTTCAAGCCTCCAGACGGGTGCGTGGGAAAGATACGGACGCCGCGTTTACCGCCGCGTCGACACCTGTCGTGTTTTTATTGAACAGAGGTCATGACGCCTCGACAGCCGTGAAATGCCACGAAACCTTCGCTTTTAAAAACCAATATTTGAAGCCGCTCTATTACAGTCACGTATTTACAATCTTCAGAATGAAACATTTAGATCAACAGGATCCTTCTCAAGAGACTTCCTGTTACTCACCTCCTGTGAGACGCATAGTTTCCTGTCACATGACCTGAGCCGTCACACCCGGGAGTTGGGCACCTGGAGAAGAAAATGGATTGGTTTATGTGTCATTATATTTTGTTGTCATGATGATGTTCACATGTCTGTAGTGTTTAATGAAACAAACACTACAGATCGTTCTTACTTGAGCTCTTGAGAATTGGCAGCCATTAGCGACTTCAGGGTCTTATCAGCCAATGGGCAGCCAGATACGCTACAAGAGTAAAAAAGAAGATAGATTGTATTCATCTGCACACATTTATTTTGATCATAACTTCAGTTTGATCCCGTATTGCTTAGCGGTTTTAAAATAAATGGAAAAGGACGGAGGTGGGCGTGGCCTCTCACCTTCTGTGTGAGGCGTAATTTCCGGTCACATGACCACTGCCGTCACACCCCGGAGTCGGACAACTGCAGAGAGAAGAAGATGCTTTAAATTGAGATGTTCAGATCATAAAAACATCTCATAGAGGCACAAACACTTATGACTGAGGCTGAAGGGATAGTTGATCTAAAGATTTTGTCAATGTTTATTCAAAACCTGCATGCGACTCTTTCTTCGGTGGAACACAAAAGAAGATATTTCGAGAAATGCATCAGTGGTTTTGTGTCCTTACAATGAGAGTCAATGAGGTTCAATGTTATCAACATTCTTCAAAATATCTTCTTTTGTGTTCTACAGGTTTGACATGATGTCGAGGAAATAATGAAACCATTTCCATTTTTGGCCGGAGTTGAATAATAACAGCACAAATTTACCTCATTAACTCTTTCTTGGTGTCTCTCATGAGCATCTTGTTCTTTGCACTTGTCATGTTGGGGTCCCCATTGTAAAGTTTGTCCTCGTGTGTCGGCTTCTCCAAGAGATCCATCTGAATGTCAAGAGACAACGTCAAAACACAACGTATGATGGAGTTCTCACAGAGCTCTGATGTTGTTGAAGTATAAAGTCCTGTATAATATAATCCCTCACAGTAGTTATGATGAGCGAGCGTGGTTTGGATTTACTTCCTTGTTTTTTAAGGTAAGTATCTGTGAGCTCCAGATGTCAGGGGGTATCAGACTAACAAACAAACTCTGTCGGGTTTGTTCTCTGATTTCAAAGAGGATCAAGCGTTTGCAGCGCAACAGAAACATTCTTCTGCTATTTGTCTTCTATTTGGAGTTCTTTCATTCTGCCTCCGGTTGTGTCTGACTGAATGAGATAATTCTCAATAGAAAGATGCTTGTTGGGCTTTGTGATTTTTTTTCTTGTGGTTGTGTACATGCCAAAATAAAAGAGTAGACACTCTGTGGTTTCCTCAGGTCACTGTTGCTTTCTTATGTAACATAAAGATACCAGATCCAACTCTTTCTGACTTTTATGTAATGACTTTTATCTAAAAAAACATTCTGATGCAAAGTTTGGATTCATTTCTCAATCATTTTATTTGTGTTTTCTATACATTATAGTTATTAAAGCGATGGAACAAAACAACTGAAAGTTTAAAAACGTACCATAAAAACAAATCAAAACTTTCTTCTCAATCACAACAAACAACACGAGGAGCATCATGAAGTAAACTTCAAAAATATAAAGTTGTGATTCTTGTGTTCACTCGCAGGGCCGGCCTGTGATATAGTTCACAAAGCCGGTTGTCTAGGGCGCAAAATGACGGGAGGGGCACTAAACGAGAACGCAAAAAAAAACCTGACATATGTGAACAGCTTCTTGCATCATGCCGTGATTATAATTCATCATTTTAACATGTTACTGTCATTATACATGTGTAACACAGACTAACTTAACTTCACCGCCCGACTTCAAGAGATGCTCTTGTGACTCACAGTTAGAATACAGTTTAGAGTTTAGCCACTTGTGTTAAAATATCAGATCAGAAAGGTAGGAAACATAAATTGTAGCAATATAGAGGCACACATGATAAGTTCATGTCAGCAATTATGTTTACATACTGTTTTTAAATGCTTTTTCAGAATCTATGTTACTCGTGACAGTAAATTATTTTGTTTAATTTTAATTTATTTTCAACATTATTTTCAAACAGTGAGAAGGTAATCACAAGCTTTTTTATTACAAATAATTGTAGTTGTTTTTTAATTTACTCCCAATCTATGTTCATCACAATTCACGTGATATTAAAATAAAATGGAATTTTGCTTTTACAAAAAATCTTTTTCAAATATTTTCATTTCCTGCTTTTGCAGAACACAAAAGAAGATAGTTTGAAGAATGTTGTTGACAAAAAACATCGGTGCCAATTGTCTGCTGTACAGACTAAAAACCATTGAGACATTTCTTAAATTATCTACTTTTGTGTTGCACTGAAGGAAGGGTCATGTACAAATTTTGAGATTTTAAGGATGAATAGATGATGACAGAATTTGTTTTTGTGAACTATTCCTTTAGCTGTTTACAAGGTGGATCATTTGTCTCCTGCAGTGTGAGGCCAACATTTAAAAAATCATTTCAGATCTTTCTATTTATTCATTGATTTATTTTGTATAGGAGCACCAACAGAGGCTGATCTGGCCTGTTTGCTCGTATGTGTTTTCACTGTCCACTGCATTGACTTTTCTTGTATTATTGTTACTTCCACAGTTTCGTAGGAATTGACTCATTTTAAACCCTATTGGCTTTAAGAAAGTTTTAAGATGGTGAAAAGCATGAACACAAACATCGTGCAACTCTTGTTTCTGCTTCAGTGTCTCACCTCTTTGTCCAGCGGGACGGGTGTTTTGCTGAAGTTTAAGGGCATGTCCCAGGTGTCCTGCTCATAGAGGACGCGGTAGATGGCCGGAGAGATCTGGAGACCTGCCGCTTCAGGAGGGGTAAAAAGAACATCTCCTAACGTCGGCATCACAGGAGATTCCCTCGCTTTCTCTCGCTTCTTCTTCATACTCAGATCCAGCGTCCCGTTCTCATCTACCTCGATGAGGGAATCCTGAATGACAAAAATTTCAACTAACATTAAAGCCAAACCATCACAGTCGGCATCAGCAACCACACACAACACTTCAGCATCATTTCTGTACGTATGACATCATGTATGACTATATCAATAGTTGGGACCACAGAGTTTTCTAATGCTAGACATTTAACATGCGTGAGAGTTTTCTAACAGACCTAGAAGTGTAGTTATGTTCAGTGACAGCTGTGTTATTTTGTTTCTAGATGTCAGACACAAAGGTTTAAGGTCACAGCATTAAAGCAGAAATGTAAAAGCTCAGCTTTGCTTAATATTATAAGTTTTATCACCGACAGATGTGGCGCTAGACGAGTGCAGATCTAGTGTAGTTTTTATAGAACTCATGGTTATTTCACAAACATTTCATATTTCAACATGTTTTGTAAGAACAATTCAGCAACTAATAATAATATCATATTTGATCCTTCATATAATAATAACCGCTGTGATTCAGATTACAAACCAGATATGGAAGTACAAAATAATAATATTATTCAATAATACTGAATTTATGCTATTCATTACCATTATATGCAGGGCAATCCCAGCGTTATGAATGTGCCTTAAAAATGCTTAGAGAATGAATTTATGAATTGTTGATAGAGTCTAAACGTAAGAAAGATGGGAAATAAACGTGCATTATGGATGTGACAAAAAAATACACGGTTTTAGGGAGACGACAAACTTTGTAGGATTTCTGTGAATTAAAATGCACAAACCTGAAGCAATAATACCCAATAAATGGAGCAGGGATGCCTCCTCACAGAACATAAACTTTATTAAATTTTCATGTGTCCATTTATGAGGAATATTTACTGTTATGGATGCAACTATCCTGAAAATGGCTATGAAAGATCATGCAGTAGAAATAAAACATATGCTTTAAATACTTGAAGAGAGACCTGACACACGTATGTGAAGCATCAAATGTTGATATCTGTGCTGTCTGTAGAGTAAAAACCTTTAATAAAAGATTTATTTTCATGGTAGCGTTGACATTTTCATGGACAGCAACAGATTTTGTAATGACATTTAGTCCTTTGACCAACTATTTTTATTATAATTTATTTGCATTTTTTATATTCTGTAAGCCCTTCTTGTACACTTCCTGTTTTTGTTTACATGCCTATTGCATCATCCATAATCTATTTTTATAGTTTTTTTATGTATGTTTGTACCACTGAGGAAAGCGCTATTCTATTCCATTCCATTCCATTCTATTCTATTCTATTCCATTGCTTTCAATTCCATTCCATTCTATTCCATTCCGTTCCGTTTTATTCTATTATTCTATTCAGTTCCGTTTCGTTCCGTTCCATTCTGTTTTTTATTCTATTCTATTCAATTCAATTCCATTCCTTTCAATTCCATTCCATTCCATTCTATTCCATTCCGTTCCGTTTTATTCTATTATTCTATTCAGTTCCGTTTCGTTCCGTTCCATTCTGTTTTTTATTCTATTCTATTCAATTCAATTCCATTCCTTTCAATTCCATTCCATTCCATTCTATTCCATTCCGTTCCGTTTTATTCTATTATTCTATTCAGTTCCGTTTCGTTCCGTTCCATTCTGTTTTTTATTCTATTCTATTCAATTCAATTCCATTCCTTTCAATTCCATTCCATTCCATTCTATTCCATTCCGTTCCGTTTTATTCTATTATTCTATTCTATTCAGTTCTGTTTCGTTCCGTTCTATTCTGTTTTTTATTCTATTCTATTCTATTCAGTTCCATTCTGTTCTGCTCTATTCAGTTCCGGTCTGATTTAATTCTGTGTTTTATTCTATTCAATTCTGTTCTTTCTTTTCCGTTCTGTTCCTTTCCGGTCCATTCCGTTCTATTCTATTCTATTCTTTTGTATTCAGTTTTGTTCCCTTCTATTCTGTGTTTTATTATATTCTATTCCATTAAATACTGCTCTGTTCTGTGCTGTTATATTCTATTCTATTCCATTCCATTCCATTGCATTCTATTCTGTTTTTATTCTATTCTGTTACATTCCGTTTTGTTCTATTCTATTATATTCCATTACATTACATTCCGTTCCGTTTTATTCTATTTTTCTATTCTATTAAGTTCCGTTCCGTTCCGTTCTATTCCGTTTTTTATTCTATTCTATTCCGTTCCGTTCTTTTCTGTTCAATTCTATTCTATTCTATTCAGTTTTGTTCCCTTGTATTCTGTGTTTTATTGTATTGTATTCTATTCCATTAAATTCTGTTCTGTGCTGTGCTGTGCTGTTCTATTCAATTCCATTCCATTCCATTCCATTTCGTTCAATTCCGTTTTATTCTATTCTGTTACAAATCCGTTTTGTTCTATTCTATTCCATTCCATTCAGTTCCGTTTTATTCTATTTTTCTATTCTATTAAGTTCTGTTTCGTTCCGTTCCATTCAGTTTTTTATTCTATTCTATTCTGTCAGTTTTGTTCTCTTCTATTCTAATCTATTCCATTCAAATCCGTTCGATTCTTTTCTATTCAGTTACATTCTGTTCTATTCTTCTTTGTCGAACTATAAATTCTGACAAAGAACTTTTGAGGAACTTTTATTTCTAAGAGTGTAAATTCAACTTCTTTGAACTTGTCACAAACTCTCAACGCACCTATGGAGCTTGTTCCCTCCCCACCCCGCGTCTCTCCCATCTACTGACGTTCTCTTCAGCGTCTGAAACAAGCGAGGTGATGCTTTTCTCCCACACTCCCCTGAAACGCTGTTAGACGTTAAGCTGTATTCTTAGGGAAAAAACAAGCGCTTGGCACCAACAGAGAAATCAAGATACTTAACATGCATAAAGACATTTCGACGCAGATGACAGATCGGCTAACACTGTTTAATTCATGCGCTCAGTTTATGCCGTATACCTGCTCTCTGCCCACTGAGCGCCGTGACTACCAACGCTCTGCTCACTGTGTAGGTGTGTGAAACGTTTCCACACATACTTCTGTGAGTTTCTCTCACTTTCATTTCTTGGGCGGAGGAAGACCTGCTTCCACTGAGTGAACTCCATACATTCCACAGTTTGATGCTTCGCCAAAACGTTTAATCACCGCCATGTCATTTCAAACCTGTTTGACTTTCTTTTGAAGAACACAAAAGAAGATATTTCGAAGAAAGTCGGTCACCAAATTGATCATTGGCTTCCATTGTATGAACAACATTTCTTGAAATATCTTCTTTTGTGTTAAATGGAAGAAAGTTTCGTAAAACATAACGTGGAATAAATAACAGATTTGTTTTGTGAACTCTCAATTTTACAAGGTGTCTGATTTGTCTCTTTTGCACATGAAGAGTTAGGCCAACGTGACAGCTTGGTACAGTATTTAATACATTCTTAACAATGGAACAATTTTCTTTTCTTTTTCGATGAATATTTGATTCAATTTTCACAGTAAAACACACGTAATCTGCTGCTCTGCTCAGACTTTTTTAATTTAAATAAAAGAGTGCTGTCTATAAATCCCCCAACCAATTGATTTAATCCAACTTCTCATAGATCGTCTGTTAGAGATCAACGCCAAAGGATCTGTGCGAGCTTATCTAGGATCATATATTACTTAGCAAAATGTCTTCGGCCATCTGCAGCATAAAAAACCCTGTCTCTCTCTCCTTCTCTCTCTCTCCTTCTC